>JUFY01028470.1:0-56874 GCA_001855655.1 Leptopilina clavipes | reverse complement strand
TATAAGTTAGTATAATTTAAAAATATTTTAAAATAAAATATTAATAATATTTATTTTTAATTAAAAAATTTATAATAAATTAATAAATTCTTAAAAGAAAAATGCTTAAAAAAATATTCGATGACTCTCATTATGGAAAGAAATTTTGATATGAAATTATGCAAATAATTTAAGCAACATTGCATGCTGACGTCATCAACTATCCCCATCTAGCTACAAAATTTTGAACCCGCTGACCAATCGGCGTAACGTTGCTTTTTGTCAAATTCTGAGCGCAATATCGTTTTCCTGCTTTACCAAGAGCCAAAACTTCAGCTACTTATTGAATTCTCTCTCAGACAGCGCTCGCTGTCTGTTTAGCTTTTTTTAAAATAAAAAACAATATTTCAAAATCGTCATTGTGAAAAAATTTTTTAAATCGATAAATGATTTCTTTTTTCTTCATCATAATATGAATTGTTCGTGTTTCTTTTTTTTTGCTTATGAAGGAAGAAATAAAAATATATATTGAGAATTCCGATCATTGAGCAACATTTCTCAGGAAAGGTCAGGAGAAATTAGAAATGCAAATTATTCGTGGCATCCCTAACCAACGAGAGTATTGTACCTATATGAGAAAAGATGGAAGAAAAGGAAGAAGAAGTATAAGAGAAAAGTGGGTTGGGGATGGAATAAATAAACGTGAATGAATGTATATGAAGTCATTAAGAATTCTTCTCGTTCCATGCATAATATAAGAAACGATAAATACTGATTAACAGCATCTTTATTTAAAAATGCAAAACGAAGTCACATTATTTTTATTCTACATTTATTTCTTCATTTTTAAAAAAGTTATAAATATTTTGTACGAGATTCAATCACGTTTTATTATTCTTCCCTGGTAATCATATTTTCCCTTTGTTTCAAACACCCTTTCTTTAAGAGAGACAAAGGCCAATGATACGTTCTTCTTCTGTCTTCAAATTCAAGGAATTAATATTTCTTGGATCAATATTAATTTTAATATTAATATTAATATTAATAAAAAATTAATATAATGAATTACTTATTAATATTAATTAATATTAATCAGTTTTCCAGCAATATTATATTCTCTTTTCTTTCACATTTTTTCTCCGCACTTGTTAATTATTCTTCTCAAACCTTTTGCACTGATCGAAATCACCTAATCATTATTCAAACTTGGTCTTGTATTCGCGTCTTTATTTATTTTTCTTTTATCACATGAGCTAAAATTAGAAAATTAAATTAAAATTTAAAATACGTATTTCAATTATTATTATTATCGCCTCATCATTATAGTAATTAAAAATTTTCAACTGGTGGTGAAGAAAAGTGCGATAAATAAAATGCATTCAAGAAAATATTAAGAATAGAAAAATAATTAGAAAAAAGAATTGTTGAATTAAGTTAGCAAATAGAAACTTAATTGATTAAGATATGTAACATCTGTTCTTAAAGATATTAAAGTAACGTTTTTTTAATCTTTACTTCGGCACTTAAATTTAAGTACTGTTCCAACGATTTCGTCAAGTGAATCATATATTTTAAGTTGGAGGGGCGTAGAACTACAGAGCGGAAACAAGGACATTTTTTTTTCGTAGCTGCTTTTTTTCTTCCTCTCGCTAATAACCAGAGAAATCAGAGTGGCTCGTGCCGAGCAGTCGTCACGTTTCCTTCTTCCATTGAGAACGAAACTTGCCAGGCAGGCAGGCAGGCAGGTCAGAAAGTTGGGTTTGTCTCGAAGGAATCTGTGACATTTGGGGGACATGTGTTTTGCAAACCGTGCTCCTTCATTTCAAAAATTCATTTACTACTATATACGGGTGCTAAATTGCGTGGACAGATGTTTTTTTCTTGGTTGAAAAATGACCTTCACTTACTAATAAACTTTAATTTTGCATTTAACGCTCTACCTCAAAGATATTTCAAAATTTTTTAGAATTTTAATGAAAAAAATTTATTTCTACCAGTTATAATTAATTACTCACAGTATACATTATCAAATTATTTTTAATAAAATATAATAGAAGAAAATAAGATAGAATGGGATAAAATAGGAGAGAATATAATAGGATAGAATATGATAGAATAGGATAGAATATGATAGAATAGGATAGAGTATGATAGAATAGGATAGAATAGGATAGAATATGATAGAATATGATAGAATAGGATAGAATAGGTAAAAATAGAATATGATAGAATCGGATATGACAGAATAGGATAGGATATAATAGGGTAGAATAGGTTAGAATAGGGTAGAATAGGTTAGAATAGGATATGATAGAATAGGATAAAATAGGTTAGAATAGAATAGAAAACATGGAAATAATTCAAAATATTGAAAACCACTATTATATTTATTTTAAGATTAATATTTTATCATAAAAATGATATAAGAAGAAAATGGTGTTCTTCTTAAATTAAAATTCATGAGCATATCAATTTTGAATTTTCGATTTAATTATCCATAAATGTTAAACTCTTTCCTCACTAAAGGAAGCCTTGTTCCGCTTGTAATGCACATGCGAGACAGACACGCATGCTTGCTACTGACACTAACCTCACCTCAATATACGAGAATTACTTCTCTTCCTTTGAAGAAAGAAGAAAAATAATCGAAGAAGAAACTTGCTTTAGCAACTAGTAGAACGCAGTTTGCGATCGATGATCCACACGTTCTATGATTGTGAACATATATATATATATACATATTATATATGGTATATCGTGAAGTGAAAATAATATTCACCTTAAAATTAAATTTAGTTTAATATAAAGAAATTTGTGAATATATTTTTCAAATTAAAAAAACTATCTACAAGTAGTGATATTTTTGTTTATTATGTAAATAATAAACAAAAATTCATTATATTTCCTTTTTTTATATATAGGATTCTCCTTGGATTATTTCTATCATTACCTTGATTCCTATTTTGATACTTATTCAACCTAGTTTTACTTCAATGAGAAATAATTTAAATTATTTAGCTTTTGATTTTCACTAAAGTTTATAAATTTATTCAAGGTGTATAGAGTTTGAGACTAAAAGCCAATTTAAACTATTTCCGCCGGAATTATTAAGCAAAAATTGAGTGTTACAAAAATATTCTCCAATTCTTCTGAAACAATGTTATGTAAAATTGTTATATAGATGAAATATTATATAAGAATTATGTAAATTTGTAGACAAGTTGTTTATTCAATAACATTTATATAACAGTGTTCTTTGATAGGTCTAAAAGTCAACTTTGTTCTGTAACAGTAACGTAACAATATTGTAACAATATAACATGTAATCGTTATGTTGCAGAACGTCTATTACATGCTATTTATTGATTTGTTATATAACCATATTGTAACAATGTTTACTAACAATGTTCTAACCTATTGTAACAATGTTACTTAACATTGTTACAACAGTTACTAAATCAGTTGCGTAACGTTGCTGCAACACATTTCAAGAACAGTTGAGTAACATTATTACAACGCTGTTTCAAAATAGTTACGTAACATTGTTACAAAACAGTTCTAAAACAGATGCGTATCATTACAAAATGATACGCAGCAAAATATAATTTTAGTTCTGTAATAATGTTACGTAACTATTCTAAGACAGTGTTGTAATGATGTTACTCAATTGTTCTAGAACTGTGATGTAACAATGTTGAGTAACTGTTCTAAAACAGTATTGTAATAATGTTACGCAACTGTTCCAGAACTGTGTTGTAACAATGTTTCATAATTGCTTCAGAACTGTGTTGTAATGATACGCATCTGTTTTAGAACTGTTTTGTAACAATGTTACGTAACTATTTTGAAACAGCGTTGTAATAATGTTACTCAACTGTTCTAGAACTATGTTGCAGCAACGTTACGCAAATGTTTTAGTAACTGTTGTAACAAAGTAACTATTCCAGACATGTGTTGTAACAATGTTATGTAACTGTTCTAAAATTCTGTCTTGGAATAAAAAAAAAAATTTGTTACAGTTCTGTTACTGATATGTAACAGTACAGTAACCATGAAGACAATAATATTTTTAGAATTAATAACAATTTTGTCAGTAATTAAGAAAAGTTTCTGTTGTCTTCACCGTACGGAACTGTTCCGTATTATGCATGGTTGAATGAAAAATTGAAGAACATGTCCCTCTTCTTTGTTCTGGAACGATTAAATGTGGCTTATTTTAAAGCCAAAAATTGTAAAAAAAAAAAGAAAAAAATGAACGGAACAAAGACATTACCTTGGCAATGTTTCGCTAGTGATTGTTGTCTTTTGGTGTCATTATCGTTTAGCCATTTTCGCGCCACGCGGTGACGTTCCGCTTTCGTCTCGAGTGCAGTCTGAGCACATGGACAATTTCTTTTCATTTCTTTTTCTTTAAATGCCAGATGCGTGGGTGGGTCGCATCATTATGGAGTTGGAGAGACGAACGAAGAATCTTCTCTTGGGCTTTCGTTTGTATGTATATATATATATACATGAGAAGAAGAAAAGAAGGAGACCAGAGAGAGAGAGAGAGAGACGTGCTCGATCACATGCCGGTTTAGAAGCAATATATATATGCTATAGCCAGTCTCGCGTCCAACTCGGTTTTGCTTTTGCTCTGCCCCCTTCGCTTCTATATATCTTCGTTTTCGTTTCGTAAACTCTGTTCTATACTGTATAGTTTGCTCTCTATACTCAAAGCTGTCAGTGTGTCTCGTGCAGTGTTCTACTGTGCTGCCCTGTTACTCTTCTCCACATTCTCTGTAATCCAGTATCACCACATTTTCTCCATGCCCCACGTTCCTTTTAAAAAACAAAACCAGTTCTTTTAAATGCAGTTCCGTTTTCTTTCAAACTTTCTTCATTTCATTGAAGAACAAGAAAATAACCCCCTCCCCCCCCCCACCAAGTGCAATGACAATAAAGGATAAATTTCATCTTCAACGTTAAAATACAGGTAAGTCTTTTTTTAAAAATTCAAACAAAAAAATAAAATATTGAATCCCCTCCCAAAAAAGAAACACTTTTAATTTACCTACAATTGCGCCAAAACAAACTTCATTTAAAGAATATTGAAGGGATGTCAATAAATCAATGTAATATAAAGTGTAGTAAATATTACAACAATGGTAATTAAAATTTCATCCTATTGTTACAAATCAAAATGAAAATTTCAAAGTTATAACACTTTTTTTCATTTTTTCTTTTGGAATTAATAATACCGATTGTTGAAGAAATAAGTATCTTAAATATTTTACTTTATACTTGATTCTGTTTGAAGTGAAAAATTACAAAAAGGCTCTTGAATGAAAAATTGTCAGTTGGCAATGAATTGTAATTGGGGATATTTTGATTGGCGTTATTCAGCAATTTCAACATCGTCATATACATGAGAGAGTAATGGAATATATAATATAATAATAAAAGTATGCATATGGCGATGAAAAGTTATTCTGAACAAGGTTTTGTGACGTTTTATAAAAGTATAATAACCACCACACACACAAAAGCTCGTCTGTCAAAAAAAAAAAAATTCTCTCTTCTAATTTATCGCCTATTAAAATGCAAAACCGACGCATTTTCAATGTTCAATGTCAATATATCTTAAGATGCAAATTAAAATTTCTTCATGTACTCAAATTTCCTCAAAAAAGCATTACTTTCCACAAAAAATGATCTTGATTCTTAGAACGAGAATTAAATTTCTTTATGTACTCAATTTTCCTTAAAAAAAAGCATTACTTTCTTCAAAAATGATCAAGCATTTTAAGCAGCAAAGTAAAATTTCTCTAGGTACTCAAATTTCCTCAAAAAAGTAAGACTCTCATCAGAAATATTCAAGCTTCTTTGATTTCAAAGTAAAATTTCTCTAAGTACTCAAATTTCTTCAAATTTCTTCAAATTTCTTCAAATAAGACTTTCCTCAAAAATTCTCTTGACTATTTGAACGCGAATTAAAATTTATTTAGGTACTAAAATTTCCTCAAAAAAGCAAGAATCTCATTAGAAATATTCAAGCTTCTTAGATTTCGAAGTAAAATTTTTCTAAGCATTCAAATTTCTTCAAATGTGCAAGACTTTCCTCAAAAATACACAAGCTTCTTAGCATGGGAATAACAATTTCTAAATGTACTTAATTTTCCTCAAAAAAGCAAGACTTTCCTCAAAAGTACTAAACCTAAACTACTAAATTGCTCTATGTACTTAAATTTCTTCAAATATCTCAATTTTCCTCAAAAAAGCAAGAATTTCTTCAAAAATACTAAAGTTTCGTATAATGCGAACAAAAATTTCTTTTACTACTCAAATTTCTTCAAATATGCAAGACTTTCCTCAGAAATTTCTCTAAGTACTCAGATTTGCTCAGAATAGTAAGACTTTCCTCAAATATTCTCAAACTTCATAGGACGGGAATAAAACTTTCTTCTTAAGCTGTAAAGCAAAATTTCTCTAAGTACTCAGATTTGCTCAGAATAGTAAGACTTTCCTCAAATATTCTCAAACTTCATAGGACGGGAATAAAACTTTCTTTCTGTACTCAATTTTCCTAAAAAAAAGCAAGACTTTTGTCAAAAATACTAAAACTTATTTTGCTATAAACTACAACTTCTTTGAGTATTCAAATTTCTTCAAATATGCAAGACTTTCATCAGAAATACTTAAAATTCATAGGCTGCAAACTAAAATTTCTTAAAATGTGTTCAAATTTTTCCAAAGATGTGAGTTTTTCGTCAGAAATGCTCAAACTGCTTAGGATGTGTACTGAAATCTCTTTTAAAAATTATTTAAATTTCATCAAATGTACTCAACTTTCCTCAAAAATATCTAAATTTCTTAAAATTGTAATAAAGATAATAATAATAATAATATCAATAATAATAATAATCGATGAGTGAAAAAATTTAGAAATAAGGAGGAAAACAAAAAGTTTAATGACATTTTTATTTTTAACCCAGCGAATAATGAAACTATTGTTGGTTTCATTGGAATTTTTCTTTCTTTTATATTTGTTTGACTGCGTTTTGAGAGCAAATTTTAAAGTGCATTACGTTGTGGAATTCTGGAAATATTTTTAGTAAGAATTTCGAAGAACCTATAGAGGAGTATTCCATTAAGAATTAGGTAGGTTGCTCACCCGATATATTAATAGACCAAAACTGTCAGTCGAAGTCGAACCAAAGCGTGCTTTGGCATTTCTCTCGTCAGTGTTTTCAACATAGAAAACGCTTTAGAACAAATTTAGATTTGATAAATTTATAAAAACAGTTTCATTTGTCAACACCCTGTGGCGCCATGTGGATAATTATTTTCTATATTTACATGTCATCATGTCAAGCAAATTGCACAAAATAATTCCATATGTAATATTGCTTAAATATTGGCGAAAAAAAATTTTTTTTTCTTTGAAATATTGCAACGCAATATTCGGTTCTAGGTCGGTACATGGACCTAACTTGGGGCCCAAATTGGCCCTATCATGGCCCCTATCAGAAACCAGTTACTCCTAGTTGACAAATAAATTTTCCATTCATTTTGAAAAGGAATTAATGAATTATCAACAGGATTATAATTTTGAATTAAATGAATTAAAATAATACTTTGAATTAATATATAAGGAATTTGTGTATTACACAATCGGAGAACAATGCATGAGAAAAAAATTAAATAATATTGTAGGCTGGTCGTGTAGTATCTGAGACATAATTGTAAGTACCTGTACAATATACATCAGGTATTTGAATTACAGTTGCAGTTTCGAGGTGAGAACATATTATAAGTGCGTTTTCATGGACTAACTGTAGCGCTCTATCTTGGCACGCGCATCTAAAAGACAAGAAATAATTTGCATATTTCCAATCGAACCATTTATAGAATTCGATTGTCAAACTCCAAATTTAGTGAAATCACAAAAATCCAATGTAGGATTCTCCTTCGTTTATTTTCTTTCTTAATAATTATCAATCTTCTTTTTTTTTTTAAATAAAAATATGGACCCTAGTCGGGGTCAGGTCAGGAAATGAAACCCCCTCGTGAAAAAAATTTCAGTCGGATTATAATCAGGCCCTGATGAAGCCCCGTTAGCGCCAGGTCGGGCCCAAGTGGAACCAGGGGGCGATGTTTAATTGAAAACTAAAATGAAAAATATTTTTGCGATTAAGATTGAAAATAGCAAGCGTGTGCAAATCACAAGTGGATTGACGACTCGTAGGCGTAAGCGTTAGAATATAATTGCATTTATATAAGGGCACGCGCCAATGCACCGGAAGTATACAACTTGCGCGCATTCCATTTGCAGGTGCTTCTTAAGAAACCCTATACCATTATACAATTTTATTATACACTCGCAAGCAAATAAGTTATTTTCATTTTCATTGTTTTGACTTCAATTTCAAAAGTCTCTTAACCCATGAATCAACATATGACCCGTTGTAAATATGAAATCTTGTCAAATATCATGCATTTTTCCATAGGGTCTACACGGATTGTGGGGAAATTTCTCTCTTGTATTTTCTTGGAATTTTGTTAATTTACCGCGTATATATTTTTGCATTTGAGAGAATTTTTGTTTTATAAATTATAGAAAAGAAAGAAGTTTTGAATTTAGAAGAATCAATTAGTACAGTTGTTGAAGAATTGTGTGAAGTGAAATTGAAAAAGAATAAATGAATGAGTAAGACGACAATCTTGAGATAAATCTGTATAATAGAATATGCATCTCTGATTGCATGCCGCAAATCGTGAATGGGTCGACCGTCTCTTGCCTCTACCGATCTATAAATATAATCTTGACGACTATTTCCAGAGATGAATGAAACTTGCACTCGAATCGCATTCACATGCACAGAAAGAGAGAGAGAGAGAGAGAGAGAAAGCTGCAGTACTAAAATCATTTCAATTGCGATGCAAGTGCGCAATTTGATCGTTTCTGGAAATTCGTTGTTATCAATGACCTCTTGTATTGAGAATTAATTTCTCCTGCCTTTTAAAACACTGGAATTCACGTTCTAAGAATGATAATTCCCGTGCGGGAATTTTGACCGGGCCTTGAACGGGGCCTAGACCGTCTGCCCTAAATCTGAATGAAACACTACAACCTGTTGGGGCCACAAGGTAAGTCGCCCTGTTTCAACCAGGTCAGGGCCAGGTCGGCGAATTTCCGCACAGTTTTCTTTTATCAATGATAATAGGCCCTAATCTGTCCGTACGAAAAATCATTGACCTGGCCCTGACCTGGTTCAAACTCGTCGGGGCCATAAGGTAAGTCGCCGTGTTTCATCCAGGTTAGGGCCAGGTCGGTGAATTTCCGCACAGTTTTCTTTTATCAATGATTCTACCCATTCTAATCAATGATTTTTGTACGTCCGTACAAAAATTCATTGACCTGGCCCTGACCTGGTTGAAACATGGCGACCAACCTCGGCCCCGGCCTGGCCTATTTAAGATACCCGTGCAGAAATTGGCATTCTTTGCTCTATTTAAAATAGGGCTCTAACAAGGGCCTTGAAAGAAACTAAAAAAACTAGCTTGGCCCCTACTAAAGCCCTATTTTTAATTGGACTAAAATAGGTTTTTGCTTTCCAATCCTGGTCCTGACCAGGGCCCGTTTACAATTTTCACACATGGTTATTAGTTTTATTCCCTTGGTTATTAATTTCCTTGCATGAATTTCAAGTTCCGAAAGAAATAAACTAATGAAAAATTTTTCTCTTTTCAGTGGCTGCTATTAATTCTTGACGAAGAAAACATCATGGCTGTCGGTAAGTTTTTTTTTCCTAAAGTCATTGTCACATGTATCCTTACTGACGTACAAATAATAATATTCAAGACACGTATTCTTGCGTAAAATCACGTGGATTTTATCGTATTTACAAATCCACTGCAAGTTTCTTCTATACTTATATCGTAAATCGTATTTTTAAACTTCTTTCTTCTAATTATTATTATATTTTTATTATATTATTATATTTTTCACATATTATTATTATATTTTTCGACAATTATTGGATTTTAAATTAATCAATTATAGCCAGGATGAATGGAGTTTCACGTATATATATAGTTCATATCTTTTAATCCTTGTCGGAGTAAGATTCTCATTTTTCCAGGTAAAACGACTCTTTCGATCGTTTTTCAAAGGGCGTGGGAATCGATTTTTTTATTTTCTCGCCCATATATCGACTTTCAAGTTCTTCTGAATTGGTGTAATCTTTCAATTGGGTATTTTTTTCCACGCAGAGTAGAAAATCTTCTTCTATCACAAACAGGTGTTGCAGATTCATTCTGCATTCGGTTATATATCGTGAAATTTTTCAAAAAAAATTTTTCCCCTAACAGATAAAATTACTTATTTTACTTTTGAAACATTCGTTCAATTGTACTTGCTTCATTTATTACCTGCTTTTGTTTATTGATTGTTTGACTAAATTTAGATAAGGACGCACTGAATGTTCTTGCGCCAAAAGTCCCCACTTCTCGGAATTAAATGCGCAACGTTCTCTCGCGCACATACTGCGCGTGCGCTGAGCGCAAGAAGTGGGGATTATCTAATAGTAATTGGTTATCCTCGAAGGAAAAAATGTGATAAATCTTTCTCAAAATGGACAAAAAAAAAATAAAGTAGATTTAGGAGAGAAATGAAAAAAAATTGTTACTGGAATTTTGTTTTGAAGATTTAATATAATGATTTTAAATTCGCGACAACCTCTCTCTTGCATTTCTTCAAACCGCGATTCCGTCGAATTCGACGATTGGAACGTGGTGGTGCATTTCCGGTGTGGTGGTCTTCTCGGACTCTCTTCTCAAGTCGAGGGTGGTAGTGGTGGTGATGATGATGAAGAAAAAGGGGGAACAATGCAACATCCGGTCCCTTCTCTCCCACCCTATTCTTTATTGGGTCGCGTGTGTTACGTATTCCATCTCGACTTTCAGTTCTTTCAGTCTTAAATCCGATCTCAGGTGGTTCTCTTCGGTTACAATCGAGATTGAAATCGTATATCGCGTCACATATCACAAGATCTGGTCCCTTTTGTACCAAACGTATTCTTTACAAACATTTTTCTACTTAGAAAAAATTCCACATAGATCATTAATCACTAAATGATAATATGCAACAAATATTTCAATTTTCTATGGTAGAAACCTTCCTTCAAGAAAATGCTTTTTCAAATTACAATTCAAATAGTTCTACAAACAATAAATTATTTATTTCCTTGTGTGCTAAATTATTGTTTTAGATCATACACTGAATTGTCATTTGAAATAGCATTTTCCTGAAGAGGCGTCAATTTTCTAAATCCATCAATCATCCTAATATAAAAAATACTGAAATTGATGAAATTTTTCTAAAATTCAAAATTTGAAAATTGTTTCAATATTTGTATGTAGCCTTTGGCTAAATTGATGATTCATATTGTTAATTGACAGTAGATTACTCTCGTCTTGTCAATTAGTTTCTGATTCATTACATTAAGAATTGAGATTGTCAATATGTTTCCTATGTAAAAATACACGCCTACCAATTATTGTGTAAAACGTTTGAAAGTGAAAACATCCAATAGATAATGTTCTAAGGATTCTTTCTCCTTTGAAGGAACTTATTTCCTTTAAGGGTAATTATAACGTAATGATGATAATGATGATTAGTCGTGAAAATCTGGCTTAGTGGTCGCAAGTGTTAACAGATTCTCCCGTATGTTTACAGACAATCCTTCGTACTTCTCGCTATCGAGCGGGGGTACAACTGATCCTACCACTGGACCATCATCATTGACCTCAAGAGGCTTTAGTTCCTTCTTTCGGAGGAAACATTGCAAAATGGGATCAACATCATCAGCCAGTATTACGTCAACATCAACAACATCGACCCTGATGCGTCACGACAGCAACAGAAGCAGTACATCAGGTTTCTCAGTTCCTTCCACACCGACCGATGAACATCTTCCAATGTTGTCCCGTCAAACATCAAATGGCAGTCATCAAAGATTGAATTTCAGAAATTTATTCCGTTCAGTGAGTGCAAATCATGCCGATCATGAGAGGACACAACAATTTTTAAAGGGTGATCCAAGACCATCGGACGTTGCACCACCATCGCCGTATCTACCGCACAGATCGCATTCACATTCGGAAAATGATCGACGAAGACCAAGGAGACGTGTTCTCAAATCGGCGAGCGAATTATTAAGTAATGATATGGTGTATTGTGGTCTTTCCGGTGAGGATGTTGTTGATGGAAGAACTAACGTTGATGATGACGCGGATAATTCAGGTGAAGTGTTTCTTGGCGTGGATGATGCCAGGTACTATAATTTATCATCCACATTGCCGGCGAATGGTCAAGCCGAAAGAAGGAGACATTCAATTGGAACATTTTTATCTAAGGAAAGAACTGGTGGTGTGTGCTTCGGAAGAAGGAAGACACAGGAACCGGAAATTCTCATTGAACCCAGTGTCATGGCGCCACCGATTCCTGCCAATGGTGGCGAGGTGAAGAAACGCCGGACCAACTCGAAAACAAAGAGAAGAAGACAGAGGACAAAAGGTGAGTTTTCATTATCAATCTTCCATTAGACAATTCAATATTCAATCTTCCAAATGCCTTAGAACTTTTGCTACAACTTTTCCGTGGCAAGGAGAAAAGTCTCCATTTACTTTAAGGTTGCTTTTCCCATAGTCGTGCAATCGAATATCAACCTAGAGAGAAATTGTAGACTTTTTCCTTGGCAGAAGAACTAAACGTTCAATCCCATCAGTTAAGAGCTGATCATCATCATTCCTGATGATTCAAATTAAAGAATACTTCCATTGTTTTAAATGCAGAAGAGCAAATGACAAGGTTTAGAGATTTTGAAGAAAGATGCCCGTATCTCGAAAAATCAGTGAACAATAGGGGGTCATTGAAGTTATATACAATAAGCGTGAGGAACCCTCCGGAAAGTAATATTACTTGTTATAAAAAATTAAGAATCCACAACTTCTTTGCTAAAACGTTAATAAATTATTCAATTCATTGTCAGTTTGATTCTACTTCTTGGATGTTCCTTATCTTGAAAATTAAAAGCAGAATGACGTTTATTACTATACTTTTCAAGCTGCGTTAAATAATGGAACATCCTGTCTTGCTCAACTGATTATGAAAATGAGACTAGTTTAAAAATTGACATCTAGCGTATTCCGCAGCTTCTCCAATGTTCTCTCAGATTAATCGCTTTCAATTATTATCATTAATTGAATTTCTACACAAAAATTTGAAAATAATCACCTTTCCTAAAATTCTGATTCTTATAAAGTTTTTACGTAATTATTCATTATTATTATTAATTATAATTATTGTTTCTTTTTGCAGTTGAGTTTCACAAATTAATAATTTTCAACATAATACATGTGATTCCTTACTAATTTTATAGATGTAAAATACACCAAAAGTATTTGTACTGTATTCTTTTTTTTGCATTGTCATTTTGTTCTGGGTATTTACGAAAATCATCAATGAAACTATACGGGTCGCTTATTGTATTCTCGATTAAATTTGCGTGGGAATTGAAAATTCATAACTGTAGTTTTTCTAGAGCATATAATAAATTTTCCATGTGTCAGAATGAAAATTCATAACTGTAGTTTTTCTAGAGCATATAATAAATTTTCCATGTGTCAGAATCAATTCACATGTACATGTGACAATAAGCTACTTTGCTATGGATCTATGTATGCGTTGCACATGTTGTCCACTAATTGATCAATAGTGGGTCAAGCAGGAAAATAGACATACAAACATATAATAATTTTTCTGACACTTTTTTTTTCAACGCACACACTTAATTGATAGTAAAGTAAAAATACATTACTAACAATAATTATATTGTATAAAATTTGAATAATTAATTATACAGTGAAAAAAATTTTTTTGATTCAAATAACCGATTATTTCTCTATTGGGAAATAAATATGCATACTTGAACCAAATACTTTAAATTTAAATCAAATAAAATGTAATTCAATTAATAATTATTGTATTTAAATCAAATAAATTTATTTGATACAAGTAAATATTTATTTGACACAAGTAAATATTTATTTGACACAAGTAAATATTTATTTGACGCAAGTAAATATTTATTTGACACAAGTAAATATTTATTTGAAACAAGTAAATACTTATTTGATAATAGTCAAGTAATCCATTATATGAACCTTGACTGTATACAAGAAAAAAAATGTAAATTAAACAATACCAAGTTTATTTGGGTGATAATAATAATTCTGTCGAATTTTTTGTTTTCCATATTTCCCATGTCAAATGACATTGAATTCGGACACCCGCATCAGGGGTTTATCATTTATGATCTCTCTTTGTCCCACTTGATTCAAAATCAATTTTGCAACAATGCGGTTCTAATGAATCGTCAATTTATAATAATTGCGACAAGAACTTGCAATGAAATTGAAACAAATGCAGTGGAGAAAAATAGTTTCACTTATTATATTGCAATGAAATTGAAACAAATGCAGTGGAGAAAAATAGTTTCACTTATTATTATTGTTGAAATTGCCAAATGGAAAGAATGTTTTGAATCTCCTAAGAACTGTAATAAAAATGATTTTTAAACTAAATTTACATTTATGGAATTTTCTATTTTCTGAAAGAAACGTCTTGGATTTTGGGTTATTCAACTTTGAAATGAAAATATTTCTCCAAGGCTTGATTATTTATTGGTCTTGTGTTTATATTTATATATATATATTTGAAATATACACACTGAGACTAGAAAATCCTAGGAAGTTATCTCAGTTGGAATAATTATTTGAAGATATTTACTCAGATCTGTTTCCTTTTTGATTTCTGAAATATCTCGAATTTAGAGAATGTCTCAAGGCTGCGATCATAGATTAGAGTTGGAAGGCTCGAAAGTCACTCCGGAAGTCGACTCTTAGTATTCATTGTACGAAATCTCATT
The DNA here is from genome assembly GCA_001855655.1 of Leptopilina clavipes. Taxonomy (NCBI): domain Eukaryota; kingdom Metazoa; phylum Arthropoda; class Insecta; order Hymenoptera; family Figitidae; genus Leptopilina; species Leptopilina clavipes. The sequence goes on along the minus strand of JUFY01028470.1, from coordinate 41,923 downwards.
TTTCATCAAGCCAGCCCTCTTCTTGTTAGCCCTGCGTGTTAATAGAGTCAGGTCAATAAAATATCTCACTCCGCCTCACGTGTCTTTTACACACCAACATCTTATAGAAACGAGTATATAAAATGGTGTGAACTAATAAACTCCCATCTCCATTCTTTTCTTTCTACTATTTTTTACAATTAAAATATTTTTTTAAAATAATTTTCTGAAAATTGTCTAAAAATCAATACGCTGGATGTTTTCTAATTCACGATAACATCGGACTTAAAAACATAAAATGTTTTCTAAATAAAAGAAAAAAACGTTTCTTGTCTTTCTCTAGATCTAGAAACAATATTGAATTTTTCCATTTGGAAAATCGCCATTGACGATGACAAATTTTCCCTCGAGTTGTTAGTTCAATTTGCGACTGTAGTTTGGAATGTTAGATTAGTGCTGAAAATTGAAAAAAAGAAAAAGACTAACGTATATTCACTATGAAGATTAAAAGTTATATTCTGTGGATCATTAAATTCTTGATCTGGAAGCAAATTTTAGGATCCAGCAATTATTTCGAAGGATTAATTAAATATCTAACGGAGAAATCAAAACTGCATCAGGTAATGTTTTTTCTTGACAACCGCAAGACAGAACCAGAAGTAAATTCACTTGTGCAATCAATCAATGAACGATTTCCAACCTTGAGTATTGGGTTCAATGAGGTGAGAACTAATCTCATGAAAAAATATTTACCATTTTTTGGACAACCTAGTAGAACAACATTGTTTGTATTACAAAAAAATACTGTAGATCGCAGATCGACCACTCAACTAATAGAAGTTTTGATAGCACTAGAATTTTTGTCGAGAAGATCAAATCAACCTAAAATTTTATTGTTACTGGATTCTGCAAAGAATCAACAACAAAATTTGCATTCTTTATGGATAAACAATGATTATTTGGATGTTACTATTTTGGCATTAAACCAAGAGAGATATGTATTGCTTGACAAAATGGACAATGTACCGTTACTGATTCGGCTGAATCCCTTCAATAAGAAATATTTTTGTCGTCCAGTGTCGTCAAGAAGTCGATGGTTTCCGAATAAATTGCACAATTTGCATGGCTACCCTCTGAGACTATTACTTGGTCGTGATAACGCTTCGATTGAATATGAAATTGTAGAAGCAGTCAAGTTTGCTAAAATTTTAGCACATGTGATGAATTTCTCACCAAGGATTATTTTTGTCAAAAATCCAGTTGGTTTGAGAAGAATTTTAGATCAGTTGAAGGGAGAAATGTGGCTGAATTTAATTGTTACGGATGTGAATATACATCAAGATATGCTGAAATTGGAAATCTATAAATTTCTCCAAGTCAGAGCTGTAATTCCAAAGACAATAAAATTTCTCAAAGTTCTGGTTGTATCGGAAGAATTTTGGTTTATGCTTCTGGGAACTGTTGGTATACTTTGCGTACTTAGAGGAACGACCTACTTGCTGAGATTTAAGCAGAGAATATGGGAAACGTTCAACATTGGTCGAATTCTAATTGGAATGTCCGTTCTCCAAGAACCGGAAAATTCAGTCGAAAGATTAGTTTTCGGCTCGTTGATAATTGGCTGTATTGCTTACACTGGCTACTTCTTCTCCGCCATTCTAGACCTGAATTTGCAATCGGAATCGGAAATTACAACACTTGAAGAATTGGCTTCATCTTCTTTGACGCCAATGATCGATTCGTACCTTAACAAATCGCTCTTGAATTCTTCTTTGCCCTCTATACGGAAATTCGCAATGATGTCAGTTAATATCCCAGGCAGTGAATCAGTAGTGGATTGTTTGGATTATTTGATTCAATATCAGAACGTAACTTGTTTACTTCGCGAACCTGAAGAATCGGTTAATTACTATTTGTCTAAAAAGAGAGAAGGAAGTTTGAAAATTTTAACTGAATCTGTAACTCACAGTTTCAGTTATTTGTTAGTAAAATTCCATTCTCCATATCTTGATCGCTTTAATGAAATTATTCACAGAGCCACCGATAGTGGGTTGCTGAAAAAATTTAAATTTATTGAATTAAGTGATATCAGCAAAGCTTCACCACCTGAAGAAATTGGAAAAGAAAAGATCCTGCTTATATCGTTGTACATACTTTCCGTTGGCTACACTCTGTCCATAATTGTTTTTCTTCTTGAAATTGTCATAAGAAGATATGGTAAAAAATTTGTCCTTATCTACGGATATTTTAATCACCGTCATTAAATGACTGTATTCACATCGCATGCTAAAAAAATTTCATTTCTAAACGTAGAATAAATAGTGCATCCAAATATTATCCGAGTGATACCCGCAAAATTAATTTTCTCAGTTGTCATAAATGTTGACAATAATTTTCCTTTCCATAGAAAGGAAAATTCCATAGTTTTAAAATTTGCATTTTCAAAATCAATAATAATAATTGCGTTGTATGTTATAAAATTCAAGGCTTTAAATAATTTTTATTGTCATTTTCAAATCGATAAACTCCTGTTTATTAAATTGTCAACAATTTTTTTAATTCTGAATTTTAATTTATAAACTTACATTACTAAATCTGTCGCTATAGTAAAATCAAAAAATGATTATAATAATTTTTCTGAAATCAACAAAAATGGAAATTATTTATTGTATAGAATATTTTTCTGTTAGTATATAGATGTAGCAGAAAAAATCTATTAATAACTAATGTAGGAATATTAAATATAAATATTACCGCGTGATATTTAGGTAAATAAAACGTGCCGCTTGGGTAGGGTCATTCTAAATATTCCTTTCAGACAACATCTTTCGGAAATTCAAGAAGCGAAAGTGCACATAAGCCGCAGGAAATGCGTGACGGAAGTACGTGATAAAAATCACGATCTAGTCGTAAAATTTACTATAAAAATTTTTACCAATTACTAAATGCATTTTTTCCCCTCTTTTTCTGCCTTTCGTGATAATTCCACTAATTTTTTTTTTAATTCTCTAACTCTTATTTGAAATAATGTCTAGTTTTCATTTTGAACTTTTTTTAATTAGGAAATACTTTCTAAACTTAAAAAAAAATACACTTCTTGGGGTATAAATGCTATTTAAAAAGAAGAAAAAAAATTAAGATAAACTTGACTCCGGAAGTGACGAACGCTGTATACAACATTAGTATATAGTATCGTTGAACCGCCCTAAGTCCCCTCCCCCCCTCCTTTCTTCGCGAGACCAAAAAGGATAAATTGTATATGTAATACTTTGTAAATCTGTATACAGTTGTACGAAGAAGACCGGACGAACGACACATCCGCTTTTTTTAAAACCGAGAGCCATCTGGAAAAATTGGGGAAAAAAAGAGTATAAAAATAAAAGACTTTTTCCAGAATCTAATTTAATGATGAAACTGTATATTGAACAGTCTATTGAAAATTATATTTATCTATTCCTTCCTTGTGCATACAGAACAGCAAACAGATTTAATGTTATTAATAATTACAAAAATAAATAAATTTTTAATTAATCTTGTGAAAAATTTATATATTTTTTCTCTTAAATTATAAATTAATATAAATCTGGGCGTCATTTTGGTATTTAAAATAAAAACTAAAATGGCGCCTACACAACAGCTGATTTTTTTGGTAAACATAACATTGATTTTTAATCTTAAAATCAGGAATTGACTTTGGTAATTTTTCTACACTAAATTCACAGTAAGAAAACAAAATTGATTGATTTCTTATAATCAATCGATGGGGAGTAAAAAATGCAAATATTGTGTAAATTTCGATTTTTAGAAGCGTATTAAGAATTCCATACGGAAAGCTTCTTTATAGTATACATTTTAAATAAGCAAATGTATCGTTGTAGTTGGTATATACACTTGTCAGTAGTTTATTTCCTGGTGTTTGCTACTCACGAACAGTAGTTATAGAGTTCGTGTTGCTTCCGGTCCTGCGTATCGAGTAATCGAGTTCATGAATCTCAGTGTTTCCGGAGCCAACAGAGAGGGGGAGAAAGAAAAAGAAGAAATACTTTGTTATATCTTTTGAAATAGCCGACAATCACTGTCTGTGTTTATATTATAGGATTAACTCGTTAATGTTGTTATTACTACTTATGTTTACGATCTGCCATATTCTATTATGTATATTATTATTTATCCTATAATAATTCTTTTTGATGATTCCTTCAGTTAAATAAATCAATTGCCATCTATATTGACAAATTTATGCAACAGCTTAAACCGGAAGTGAATATCAAAGAGAATTAATGTAAAATTGTCAAGAGAATGATAATAGGAAACTATATTATACCCATATTATTATTAAAAAAAAATTAGATGTCTCAAACGTGAAACTCAATACGTGTCAAGTGTCTAACAAGCTTTGATTGCTCAATTCGCAATTTCCGGGGAACACGATGTACTCAAGAACCGGAAGTTCAATTTCATTTTTGCCAATTAGACTTTAAAAATTGCATTCTTTTTTTACAGAAAGAAAAATTTTTTATTCTCTTTATATTCTCATCATAATGAAAAAATATTATTTACAATTCTTTCATATTTAAAAACAATTCAATCCAATTAAACAGAACTGAGGAATATTTTTTTGGTGAATATTATAAAATAAAAAAGATCAAATACATCCGCGTGAATTGAGTGGCAATCGTGCTTTTTTGTGCTCATGCGCGCACAAAGTGGATAGCATATGACCGTCTCGTGCGGTCATAAAGATAAATGTAAAAATTTTCCAAACAATAAAATTTTGAAAAATAATGAATGAATGAATGGGAAATTAAAGAAAAATGCTGAGAAGCATATGCAAAGTTGATTCTAAATAAATTCCGTAGAGACACCCTCAAGATGAGGATAATGCAAAAATAGAAGGGAGGCAATGGAAGTCGACGCACCGAAGAAAATGCATATGCGAGGGGGGCAGGAATGGATGAGCAACTGAGAAAGATAAAAATAATAAGGAGCGACTGTAAAAACAGAAATAGGAACCTGACTCGTGCCTTTACTCTCCGCATTAAAAGCAAGTTAGCTAAGCATTTAAGCAGATGCTTAATTATTTTTTACCAAAAACGTAAAAAAAAATTTTTTATTCTTGTTTCTAAATATTTAGGAAAAAATTTATTCATACGATAAAATATCAATATTCTATACAACATGATACCAATTCATATTACATGAAGGTTTTACCACTTTCATATTAACGAAAAACAGTTGTACTTTACCTTTTTTCTTACAAGGTCCTGTGGCGCATTATATCCTCAAAGAAAAAACAGTGTAGATGAATATACGATTTGGTTTTCTAAGTTCATTATTTTGTTGATAATCTTCCTCCTACATAAGACGTTACTACTTATGCAATTTAATTTGCCAAATATATGCGTAAAAGTAAACTTGTAACAGTAGGGAAAAATTCACTGTATCGTCTTGCGTCAAAGTCATCTTGCGTCAAAAGATGATGAGGTTAGGTTGATCCGTGACCAGGAGTACAGAACTGTTAGACGTGGTTGCCTGTCGTCAGGCGAGAAATGAAAATATTTCCGTGCGATAGTATTTAAAAAATTTTTTTTACTATAAGTATTATTATAAACAAAACTTTTCTATACAATTGTCTATAATAATAAAAAAATTTTAAAAATTACAAAAAAATGCTTTTGCAGTCACTCTAATGAGTTTACTTATCAAAATTAACGATTATGAATGAAACTATTGAGATTAAAAAATGTCTTGACTCACTCTCTTCTATTCATATGTTAATATAATACTAAATATTTATGATCATATAATATATATATACACTAAAATTTTTATAGATATATTAAAGGAGTTCAAATCTAATTTTTATACGTTTTGTGCATTCATTTTTTTCCTAGAAATGATTTTTATTCTAATAATTCCCTTGTTAGATTTTACGTTCATAAGGTTATCAGGTCTTCCTTATTTCAGTTATCGGCACCCTCACTATTATATATATATATGTATATACGGATACTTTTTCTTTATAGAAATGAATTCCGCTTCTATCATAAATTTATAAACGTTCATATCGTCTAATGTATGCAAATAGAAAAGACAAAAATTGCATTTAATATGTGAACAATTTTATTCCACAATTGAAAATTCTATAGATTTGTATTTTATTCTGTTATCTTATATTGAATTATATTATATTATATTGTATTATATTCTATCGTATTCTATTGTATTGTATTGTATCCTATTCTATTGTATTCTATTCTCTTGCATTCAATCCTATTCTACTCTATTGCATTCGATCCTATTCTATCCTATCCTATTCTAACCTATTATATTCTATTCTATTCTATCCTATTTTATCCTATTCTATTCTACTCTGTTATATTCTATTCTATCCTTAATAATGATTAATTATTAATATTTTTAAATGCTTCCCACACTCTTGAGTCTTGAACTTGAATATTGAACTTGAATATTGAACTATAAAATATATTGAAAAGTCATGTTTCAAGGAAAAACTAACAATAGTTACACATTGTGTTCAGCACTATATTGAAATGATTTTTATCTCTATGCAAATATTTTTTATCCAATAACTCTGGTCTATAAGCCGCTTAGTATCTTCAGAAGATAAGACACCTACAAACTTTGAAGTCTTAAATTTTTCGATCCTTAACGGAAGATTCAATTATATTTTCAGTTTAAAATTCCAATCACTTATTTATAGTTTCATTTAAAATATAGCTAGGACTTTTCGAAAAAATCATAAATAACAAGAAAATGACAATAAAATAAATTCAAATAAACGACCTGGGATTTTAAATGTTTAAATGTTTATCGAATAAACCCAAAAATTCTTATACACATATCTAGAAACACAGTGAAGAAAAATTACTCATCACTGAATTCGCCCCTGATGGAAAAAAGAAAAGAAGAAAATGTTGATAAATAAAATGGGGTTTTTGACCGAAGCGCGGATGTTAGTTTTGATAACTGAACTCCTCAGTTAAAAGTCTTGCTCCATAGAATTTCGATTCTCCTGATGTATATGTGAATGAAGTCCCTGTTACTTTGGCCATGGCCATGGGAATCTTTCTTCTCTTCCACTCTTTCGCAAAAGAAAGAGACTGTAAGAAAAAAAAATACACTTAAGAGGAGATCGTTTGCCTCCTGAGTTTTGCGCCTTTATTTTCAATCTTCAAAAGAAACGAACAAACTTTAAATTATATCAAAACAGATTGTTTTTTTTTTATTACAATTTTTGGAGGTTAGAAAATCAGAGGGTATCAGTACCCTCTCATTTATGGTATGGATTTTATTATCAACTATATATGGTTATTTGAAAGAGAGACGTTAAATTCGAATAAAATAAGCCCCCCCCCCCCACCAATTTCTCGAAAAAACGATAAAACGGAAATGTTTGTTTCCAGATCGGATAGACTTTGACATATTTTTACCATTTCTTCCTTTTTGGTATTCGAGTTTATTTGTACAGGACCAAGAGGGTCGCTCGTGATGTAATTATCTACAATACAACGATAACAAGACCAGAAAAGAATACCCACCCAGATTTCCCCTTAAAACAAACTTTTCTTTTTCTCTTCCGGAAAAATCCCATATTGAAAAAACCAGTCCATAATAATATAAATACAAATCCATTTTTAATGTTCGCTGAAAAAATGTATTTCAATATAAAGAAAATAAATTTGTTTATAATTTATTTGTTAATAAAAAATAAATTTTCTTTATAATTTATTTATAGTAAAAAATAATTATCTTTATAATTTATTTGTAATAGAAGATAATAAAATTAAATACGTCTGAAGAAAATTATTATAGAGACGTTAGCTAAGGGGGAATCACTTTGCAAAATTTAAAATCGATTAAATTCGATTATATCGATTTATGAGCGGTAAAATTTCAAATTGTAAAATTGAGAATGAAAAACTCTTTGTTTAGATGATAATAAAATTTTAATACTGTAATAAGAAATTGTTAATTTAAATTTATTGTCGCGTGATTCATTCATTTATTTATTTTTTTTTTTGTTAATTTTTCTCATACGTGATAAATTTGTGGATTTAGGGATTTAACGATTGGAACATGTGTCACTAAAGGGAGATTAATCAAAGACGATTTATTTTCAGAAAAGTGTCGCTTTTTCAAAAAAAAAATTTTTCAGAGGGCTTCTGAAAAAAAACCGAGATGTTTAGTGAAGGTGTCATCAAAATTAAGCTTCATTTTACTTATCCTGGTGTAAATTAATCAGAACACTGTAAGCTTTGTTATTTTTATTTCTCCATTTCGTCGAACTACTTCAACTACTTGGCCAAATGCCATGTGGGAAAAATTATTTTCAATTAATTTGCCACTGCAATTCTCTTTATTTCTTTTTAAAATTAATTTTCAACTCGTCGTAATTTCACCATAACTGTAAAAAAATTTTTTATGTAGATCTAATTTTTACTTATTAAGTGCAATAGGTAAAAGTAACGAACCATCATATTTGATGATCGGAATTTTTTAATTTTTTTGCAAAATTTAAAGAAAATAAATTTTTCAAGTCGACCACGAATTTTGGAATTAATAAATAAATTTAATAAAAATTGTAACAAAAAAAAAATTAAAGGACAATTTTTTTTTCATTTGGTAAAAAATCTTTTCTTTTTTGACTCATTGTGAATTTTGGGAGATTTTGGTCCAGCGACTAGACGCAGTCTCCTTTGGATTGCGCGTGCGCAAAGATAAAATACGTATTTCAATGCGAGCGCGTTTTTCTTCACTCTTCAGCCGGCATAGTTTTAGTATATAGTTGAGAGCGACATTGAGACTCAACTTTCCTCGTCGGTGGTTATCAGCCACGTTAAAATAACTATTATTTCAAAAAAAATAAAACCAACCCGTACATAATTTATTTATCAGTGGAATTATTTTTAACGTTCAAGTGATAGTGACAAAAAAAAACTCAATAATGTTAATAATTTTCCCAATAGTTTAAAATTTTTAATTCAAAATTGTTAATTGAATTTTCAATTCTTGTGAATTTATTTCTGCGAGTGATTTAAAAAACAATTTATGTGAAAAAATGTGATAGAGAAAATAGAAAAAAAAATTGGAATGTGATTTTCGCGTGTTTCAGAAAAGAATTTTTATATTGAAAATCAAATTTTTTTGCCCTTGGAGAAAAATGAAGATTAAAGAAGAAAGTAATTACATTAAACGAAGTCTGAATTACTTTGGTAAAATATTTCAAAATACTTTATTATTAAAAATTAATTAAATAAATAAACAATCAGTGACTTAGTTTTTATGGTAGTAATTCAAATAATTTACTAATTTTTAATTATTTATTATGAATTATTTTTTTTAGAAAAAAAACTTTTATAATTAATATTAAATATATCTTTAATTTAAAATTGATATATTTTTTTCTATAGTGAATAAATATTTTTAAATTAAATGTTCAAGAAGAAGATGCAATTGTAGAGAGAAAAAAAAAATTTCCCCTTTGGGTTCTCAATTAATTAATTTGTCATTCAAAGAAGATTAAATTAGAAACAGACAGTTTCATCTAATTCAAATTAGTTTGATGGTTAAATTATTTTTGGGCGCTTTATACACGCTCTTTTTTTTTGTCCGGAAACGAAGTCTGCGAAACTGTCTACGGTCTGTTTGCCCCCCTCCGGGCTCAATTTCTCCCCCGTTTGTTTTTAATCAACTCCTTCGCTATTTTTGAAATTGCAAAAAAAAAAAATTATTTATTAATTTTAAGTAAAATTTAAATTATGATCTTAATTTTAGTTTCTTTTTTTCATTTATTATTAAATTATTATTTTAATTATTAATTTCCATATTAAATCGGCAAATAGAAATGTGAAATATTATTTCTTCTCTCTCTGAATTATGGGCGGAGTGGGAATAATAATTTATATTCCAATCGGGTTTCGCATTATAATAAAATTGTGGTCATCGTCTAATTTGAGGGCGCAACGGAAAACAATGGTTCGAATGTGAACTGATGGGGGTTCTTATGAGTAATTCTTTCAGTCAGTGGTTAGCTATGAAACAAGCATATATGACTCGAGTGACAAAATATTTTTTTTTCTTACTGATAACAAATTTTAATCTCGAAAAATTAAGAAAAAAATAGTAAAAGTGCAAAAAAAAGAAAAAAGTATTAAAAAAAATTAATAGAAATTTCTTTTTCCATTTTCAAAACTTAAGTATTCAATTTATTATTTAATTTATTTGTTTATTTAAATAAATACTACAAATTTAAGTATTAAAATTTTATAAAACATTTTTTTTATTTATTGTTTCCAAAAAAAAAATGTTGCATTGTGAGTCACCCCGCTCTCGAAGAAGAAATAGACCAACATTTTTGGATTTATCAGGAATTTGTACTCGTAAGTGACAAAAAAAAGTACAATTTAAAAATTATCTTCTTAGCAAAAAAAGTTAAAAATATGAAAAGAATTTTTTGCAAGAAATGATATTCGGGAGTGGGGGATTTTTAATTTAGTAATTTTCAAAAATTATTACTTCCATATGTTACTCTGGTAAAATGGATACATTTGATTTTAATATAATAGTGAGACAAAAAATTTCGCAGAAATGTAATAAAAAAAAGGGGGGAGCGGAAATACCGTAGATTTAATACCATGAACACCATGAAAGATGTGTTATGTTGTAAGCATTTAAAACTGAAATTTATGTCGTGACAATATATGCAATTTGAAATATTGTTAAAATTTTTCTTCACATATATTTTACGATGGTACATAAAAAATTATTTCAATATACTTTCGTGACATATATACATTTAAATTTTTATTTTACAGATTAAGAAATAATTTACTTTCAAAATTTTTGCACAATAAATTTTGTATTAATTTTAAAAATATAATATTTTTATATTTCAATGAAATTTTTATTCTCTATTTGTTAATTATTAAATTTTTTATTATAATATATTAACGGATGTGAAAAAAATTTCTCCTAAAAGTATTTTAGACTTTTTTTTTAAATAAAGAATTCAAAATTCAAGAATTAATCTTTTCGTTTCAAGAAGCAATCGTTTTATATAGGCAGGTCTCGCAAGTTAACTGCATTTCATACAAGTGACCGGAAATACCAAAAACGGAAGCTTCGAATGACGCGCACCGAAAGACGATTGCCTTGTAGTGATAAAATCTATATAATATGTTAATTTATTTCAAAAACATTTTAATCAACATTTTATTGATAAAAAAAGTGTCTGGATTAAACAAAAAAAATTTATAATTTTAATAAATAAATTAATTTACAATAAAATATTTAAATATTAAATAATACATAATTTACCATTTTTTGCGAAAAATTACTACATAGAGGATATAAAAATACAATTCTTTCGAATCTTTATAATATTCTCTATAAATTGTATTCTGTGTGGCTTTATCTAATTTGGCTTTTATCAGTGACATGTGATTTCGATATTTCCGGTTGTATATGATTATTGGAAACGTATAAATATTGTAAATCGTATAAACGTTCAATGCTCTATGACCATGCATAAATATAATATGGCATAATAGATCTGATTTTTTTTTTATTTTTACTTATTATTAATCTCAATACGGTGGTAAATATTTTTTTTAATGTTTTATTTCGAAACGAAATCAAAGTTTGACTATAAATATAATTTTTCAATAAACTGTAATTAATAATTAATTAATAATTAATAATTAACAATGAATTATTGTTGCTAACTAATATAATTATCTACAAATAATAAATGCGATAATTAATAATAATTAACTAAATTTTTATTTAAATATAAATAAATAACAAAAAAGCATGCTCTCTTAATTAAATGTTATTTAATTAAGAGTTATTTTTTAAGGAGTAATATTTTTATGGTAAAGTTATAAAACTAATGAGATCAAAATATATCTTTCCTTATAATAAGGATGTCACGTGCGAGCCCTAAAAAACTTTTATTTGTACTGTATTTATTGTTAAGTCACTGGCTCACAGGTGTGGTCTTTGGCCTGCCCAGCCCTTTATATGCTAATCCATTAACAGCTAATGAAAATTTCATTATTATCCAATTTAAAAAATTATCAACATTTTCATTTTGATTATTTTTTCTTTTTTATAAGAAAAACTGATTGCGCGTCCTACTTTTTAAAATAATTACATATACAAATATTTTATTTTACATTAATTTAATTTATTCACATGTTTTGTTTCTTTTTCTAAATATACTGTAATTTCCTATAATTATTAGATTTTTCATTACTATTCGTTAAATTAACTTCTTTTTTTATTAATAATAATTTTGTTTCAATTTTATGTGTGGAAAAAATTAACAAATAAAAAATTCAGCTCTAAGAAAATATAAAGACTTATTTTTACAATAATGAAGGAACAATTTATATACTTGAGGGGAAAATTATGTAATTGTATGGAGACTTACAAACTGTGACAAAACATTACAAAGATCGCATGTCTTTCTAGATTAATGGTAATATTGTATTGTATATGCGTATACAATACTAGCGGAGAAATTCCACTTAACTGCTGGTATTATACTTAAACAACACAATTTAAGCATCGCGTGGAAAATAATTTTAATTACCTTCACGAACGGATGACACTTGTATAAAAAAAATTGTTCAAGACTCAAAAAAAAATTCTTTTTTTTTAATTTTACAATAGAATAATTGAAAGAAATATATGAATTTTCTAATGAGATAATTAAATACAATTACATCGCCACAATTAACTGGTTTTGTATAAAGTGGAGCGCAAGCGCTGGAGTAGACAACGAGAGTGAGAGAGAGAAACGTTAACGTCTCTGTCACTCTCATTGCCCCCACTCCAGCGCATGCGTTCCGCCCCAGTACGAGTGCGCATGTCATGCGACACTACCACTAAAATCGTTAGGAAAAATCGTTACTTTTATTTTAGTTTTTGTCGAAATGTTGATTATTATCTGAATTCCTTGATTCTGTTAAACAGGAAATAACTGTTAAATTTCAAAATTGTATTCTTGCGAATGAGATAGAAAAATAATGCGAAAATTTCAAATTTAACCTCCTATTGATATTTGTAGGTATAGTGAAACAAAATAAACTTTACACTGAAAATGGTTCAGGAATGTCAGTGTTTGTAGATGTAATCTTTATTTCTGAGACACTTTAACTGCTTTTAATTGATACAGACATACGCCGTCTGAAAGCAGAAGGGGTCTCTCGATCATCAACTCTATTTAGCGATACGTTATTCTTAAATTACAATTTTTTTTCTCCCATACATATACTTCCTCATAGGCAAATTTTTATTGGATAAGAGCCAAACAGCAAAATATAGTATTTTTTCTTGTCTGCAGTTTTTAATTAATTACTATGGCATATTTATTTTTAGAAATCATCCAAACTTTGTCTTCAATGTGAAAAAGTTTTTATTCATAAAAATTAGATTTAGTATTTTTTTTTTTAATATTGTAAAATAAATTTGTTTTCTTCGTTAATCAGGAACTCGTCATGGATCGATTCCAACTCCAAAGGAAGAGGCAACAATTGATGATGATGTTGTGATAATTTCTAGTCGAGAGAGTGAAGCCGCAACATTATGGGTCAATTATCTTACGGGAAGTTTTGAACAAATTAGCAGGCAACAGGGACGACCGCCGTTTAGGTAAAATTTTTGCGAAAAGAACACAAACAAAATCATATTTCTATTTTTTTTCGCAAAAAAAAAATAATAATTTTATTTTCATCATAGAGTGAAACACTTGACAGTGGAGGATTCATTGTCAGCGTTTACTGAGGATAGATTAAAATCGTCACGTTTACAAATTGTCGTCATTTGTCCATTTCTTTTGAAACGTATTTTAACGCGACCTGAACAGGCAATGAATCTTTCGAGGCATTTGGTGTCGGACAAAGTTTTGGCAATGATGCTCGGTGTACAAGAGGATCATCTCACATCTTGTCACAAGTCGGCATTAATTTCATTTCAAAATTGGAAAAAATTTCCCGTTAAAGATCAAGACGAGGATTTTGTTTGTCAATTTTTTGGCGCGGTTTTCGCCATTTTGGGTAATGCTCCACCAGCAACGCTTAAGAGTGACAAAATTGCATTCACGATTCATCCGAAAAAAGTGAAACTGGTTAGAGGAGAATTATAATTATTTATTATACACTATATAGACTATATAATTATTTATTCCGTATTTTTTAATTTCAAATTGAAAATTCATTTTTTAGGGTCATAGTAAAGTGATTGCTCTTTTGAATGATCCATTGAGAGTGGAAGATAACGTGACGATAATTGTCGATCGTTGTGGTGATGCAATCGAAGTGACGAACGTAAAGAGGCGAAATCCTTATTCACTACAATTTTCCATTCCCGAAAAGTGTTTGGAAAAATCAATGTTAGTTGGAGTGAAAATTTTGAAAAATGGCACACCCCTTGGAATTCGTCAAATTAAGTGCGAAAGTCGATTACGAGAATTGGATCAAATATTACGTGCACACGATAATCCTTTAGAATTTATGTGCCAGGTATTTTTTATTTTTTTGGTCTTTATTTAATTATTTCATCAATTTGAAAATTCTTCTTTCTGAAGGGTAAAAATTTTAAATAATGAAAATAAATCAAAATAGAATCGTTTCTATTTTGCAGACAATAGGCTTCAGTCCGGGAGATCGGGAACAATTGGATAACTGGATGGTCCATGCCTTCCGAAGGAATTTACCGCCACATTTTAATCTTCTTTCAACTCCCAGTGGAACGATTCCAGCCACCAAGAATTATACAAGTAATTTATTTTTCTGTTAAGAACAGACCTGAAAATGCGACATGTAGATGAAAAGAGACAACTAGTGTACTTAACGTCCCCTCTTTTGTCCTTCTCGTTAGGCGCATGCGCGTCAGTAGAAACATTTGCTTCTGCAGTTTAGGCGCATGCGCCATTAGAAAGAGAAACAAAAGGGGACGTTAAGTACACTAACTGACTCTTTCTATCGGCATGATGTTTTCACTTATGAGATTTGTACAGACTCGCGCACTCTATTCTTATATAATTATATCTCTATGGCAAAGAGAATAGTGGATAATTATTTTTATTTATAGGTCCAGATGAATATCCAACATTATTGCATTTTGCGGCACGATTTGGCCTCGAGAAATTGGCATTTCAATTGTTGGAGAGTCCTGGTGGTGAATTGGCATCGGACATTAAAAATGTTTCCGAATTGAGTCCCGCCGATTTAGCTGAACAAGCGGGTCACACTCGATTGGCTCATCAACTTCGCAGCTACATGGTACACTAAGCATCGCATTTAAAAATGTGGCTTTAAACAACCAAGTGATTCTGTCAAATACATTTCGGTGATTTTTCATGAAATATATTTTCAAAAATGTCCCTTTGCATTTTTATCATCAAATAAATAATTAATAGTAGAAAAAGAATCTCCCAGACAGAAAATCATTGTTTCGCATTTAGATTTAGCTTTTTTGGAAACATTAAACAAAGGTGAAATTTTATATAATTGAAAATTAATTTTTACTTTTCTTTCAGCAAATGAATGAGTTCACCAACATTTACAGTTATCTGAAAATTATGAGCGAAACACCAGTCGAAGAAACAGGTGAGGGGAAGAAATTAACAATATTTGCAACGCAAATCTCAGATTGCATTAAAAAAAATTATAAAGTAAAATTTGAATATTGTTATTTAAAGACAAAGAAAGGAAATGGAAATTGCATGAATAAAGAATTTTATAAACGAACTATATTAT
Organism: Leptopilina clavipes; assembly: GCA_001855655.1. Taxonomy (NCBI): domain Eukaryota; kingdom Metazoa; phylum Arthropoda; class Insecta; order Hymenoptera; family Figitidae; genus Leptopilina; species Leptopilina clavipes. The sequence goes on along the minus strand of JUFY01028470.1, from coordinate 26,156 downwards.
CGTTTTTAATGTTATAATGTAAGATACTGTATAGAAGGTAGAATGGTGTTGCGCAAAGTTATGTAAATTTGTTTCTGCGCATACTGACTCATGCGCAGAAACGAATTTACGTGACTTCGCGCAACGGAGTTTCCGCCTACAGACATAACAATTCGTTTGTTAAAACTCGTTTTCTGAAATGATAAAATTTCACTCTTCCAGGCAATGAAAGTGCATCGCCTTTTTTGCGAAATGATGACAAAGAGGATTATTGTCGTCCAAGACCAATTAGTGAAGCTTATTCAGTTCCGCCTATTGCAAGGCCAATTATCACATCATCATCATCGATGAGTTTTACAACACCTCCTGAATTGCCACCACCAAATCCCACAATTAATTCCACAATTGAAGGAAATTATTCCATAGCACCATCACCAATTCCCATCAATGTTCCCTTAACTCCAACCTCGACACATCATTTTAACGAATTAGATCAAACGTTTGCGGGATATTTGCAAATGCATCCAGCTGGTAAATTTCATTCCAATAATTAAATCTAATTTTAATTATTAATTGTACCGAATTAAAAACACTTGGAATCTTTACATTTATCAAGGTTCAAGGACTCCAATGTTATCCAGTACACCGTCATCATCGCGTTTAACTTTACAATCGTCACGTAATGATTGTTCCACAGCGGGAATTCGCGATGAATTTCATTACGATAAATCAAATTCGAATTCAAGGGAAAATTCAGGACCACAGGATGAATTATTGGAAATTTTAAATGATTTCAAGAATAATGTCTTCACGATATCAGAACTCGAGAGACTTGTCGATAATTGGAAGAATCGAAACGACGTGCAGCAGAGTTTCAAGGATAAACAAAGACAATTGACGGCAATGAGAGAGGAATATGAGAGAATTCAAAAGAAAATAAAAGATGACATGAAAGCACCGACACCATTCGATAGAATACGCAAATTATTCTCGAAGGGAAAGAAAGGTTTGTTGCAGATCTAGAATTTTATCTTTCGATCAATTGACAAAACTTCCTTTCTCAAGAAAACTAGAAGCATTGCCACTGGATTTTAATGTTTTAATATCGAGGGCGGAACTATGTTGCGCAAATCCTGTAAATTGGTTCCTGCACGTGTGTCCTCATGCGCAGAAACCAATTTACGTGACTTTGCGCAATTCCATTCTCTCCTGCAGAAAAAATTCATCCTTTAGTAAAACTTTGAACATCTTCAAAATCCTTTAGAGTTTCGTAATGGGAAAATGATCTATTTTGCAGATTCGTCATCCAAAGATTCGTCTCACACTAATGATGATTCCTCATCGACCAGTAAAATTGAGAATATCAATGGAACCCTCACTGATCGAAGACCTGTCAGCAGTTTAAGTCTTCACAGTGTTTCGAGTGAGTCTCCTTCAAATAGGATTTAAAATTTATTTTTGATTCAATTGATCATTTGAGAAGATGATTAATTTTAAATCAACATTCACAGGTTCCTCGTCTTCTGGTCGAATGAGTACAGTCAGTGGTTGCAGTGGAACGAGTCTAGGTGATAGTGGCACTCATTCTGATACCGAGGACAGAAGGGTAAGCTAGATTAATAAATCTTTATATTGATTATTTCAAATTAAATTTGCACCAATTATTAAACCAATAATTCCTAAGTCGTTAAATTAACAAACTGTTCTTAAATTAAAAAATTCCAATTTGCATTTCAGATACAAAATACCAGAGAGGATAAATCAGGAATGATGTCTTATGAAATTCCACCTGCACCAAAACCATTTACTGGAAGATATTCTCCTGCACGATATACACCTTCGCCTCGCGCTCCACTAAACAATGAAATCGAATACCGAAAGCCTCAAACTAGCGAACATTATATCGCTTTTCCACCTTCTGGATTACCAGTTCATTGTAAGTACCAGTTCACCAAGTTAAAATTAATGTCATACAAATTTTCTCACCATAATTGAACTCCTCGACGCAAGAACCAGACTCATTCTGGTTCTTTCTTGGGGAAAATTATTACTTCATATTTTATAATTATTTTCACAAAATATATGAAATATTTTCAGCTTTTAAAGCAGATGGATCATTAAGGGAGCAAAAAATGCCAAGTTCACCAATCGAGGACTCCGATTATCTCGATTTAGATGAACCGAAAAAATCGCACAGTTACGCGAATTTGAATCCATCAGCGATATCAGTGCCACTTCCTCCTCCGCCACCTCCACCTGGAATGTGTATTCCCTTCGAGTACATGAATATCACACCTTCAAGAATTTCAACACCATCAACTCCTAATACGACTTTAGAGAGGAAAATCGACAACAATAAACTCACAATGAATCTTTCGTCAATGATTGATCAAGAAATGTGTAAAAATGATATTGAAATAATGAGCGAAAATAATTTTGGTCCTAAAGAAATTTCCAAAATTGAAAACAAAGAAAATGTTTCGTGTCAAAAACATGAGGAATCTCCAATTGTGGAAAAGGAATTAGAAACTGATATTGTCATCAGAAGGGAAAATGGAATAAATCAACATGAAATTGTTGATGGAAAATCAAACGAGATTTCCGAAGATGTTGTTGATGGATTACCAAACGCAGATGCTCATGATTATATGAACATTCAACCGTCTAATGAAGGTGTTCAAATTGTCGGAGTGATTCAGAAAAAAATCGCTCCACCTGTACCTCCAAGATGTAAGTATCAGAAAACAATTTCTTTTAACAAGGTTTTCAAAAACTTTCAAAGATTAGATATTTTTGAGAAATAATTTTATTAACGAAGGCATAAAATTTTATCAAGTTTAACAAAACATATTAAAAAATAACGTTCATTTTCTTATGGAGGAAAAATAAATTATTGTTATATTAAAAAGTTGGATAAAACAGAAATGATTTTCAAATATTTTTATTTCAGTTACTTCGATGAAAAAATTGGTAGACTGAAACTTCAGTTTTAAGGTATCAAGAGGCATTGTGTAAATAAATACTTTCAACTGTATTGAATTAATGTTAAGTTAATTTTAATATTCATGCGCTTCATATTTGTGCTTCTGTAATAAAAAGAAAACTACAATTCCTCTAAACGATTAGGATAAGTGAAAATATCCTCAGAAATTACTAAAATGAAACGAACAATTGCAGGAATATTGTGTGATGGCAAAATAGAGACAGTATTGTGGCAATACGACGGCAATATTGTGGCAAAATAGGGACAGTATTGCGGCAATACGATGTCAATATTGTGGCAAAATTAAGACAGTATTCTGGCAAAATAGGGACAGTATTGCGGCAATATTGTGGCAATACAGACAGTATTCTGGCAAAATAGGGTCAGTATTGCGGCAATACGATATCAATATTGTGGCAGAATTGAGACAGTATTGTGGCAATACAGACAGTATTCTGGCAAAATAGGGACAGTATTTCAGAAATACGATGCCAATATTGTGGTAAAATTGAGACAGTTTTATGGCAAAACAGGGACAGTATTGTGGTAATATTGTGGCAATACAGAGAGTAGTGTGGCAAAATAGGGACAGTATTGCGGCAATACTATGTCAATATTGAGACAGTATTGTGGCAATATTGTGGCAATATGGAGACAGTATTGTGGCAATTTTGTGACAAATTATTGTTGATCGATTTCTGGCAATATAGAAGCAATCATTTGGTTACTGTTTAACTAAAAAATGGAAAAACCGGAATTAAATCTTGCACGCACTAACAAATAGATACCGTCCATGAATCATATATAATATTTATAAGTCCCCCCCCCCCATCTCTCACTCTCATATCATATCTCAGTCATAATTACGTGCTAACTAATTCGTTTATATTCATATTTACATATTATATATTTATAATAGATAACAATTTTTGTTTCTAGTATTAGTTTTCTATTATATGGTTTTTATACTTTGTGCCATATTTTGCTTATATTGTTTAAAACACGATCATTTATTATTTAAATCGATAATTATAATTTTCTTTGAAAATAATAATTTCCGATTTAAAAAAAAATTAATTAATTAAAATATTATATTTAAAAATTAAAAATCTACGCATTATTTAGATTTAAATTTATATCAATCGTTATTTTATTTTTCAATTAGGTAAATAATTTTCTACTTGTATTTTTAATTTTGCCAGTATTAATTAAATTTAAAATTGTATTTTCAAAAAGAAAAAAAAGAAGAAATGATCGTTTTTTAATGAATTAAACTTCGAACGAAAGTTCGATGAATATATACAAAGCTAGCGAGCACCAAATCAAACTTTTTGAGTATTTTGGCAATTCTGCCGATATTTATATTATATTTTTTTTATTTCTACTATATTAATTTCTATTATATATATACATATACTACGTTTACGTCTTTTATTAAGATTGTTTGATAATTTTTTTTTTATTTTTAATTATTTTATTTTACTTTAGAATAAAAAATTTATAATAAAATGTTTTGTTGAATGAAAAGGAATCAAGAATCTGTAAAAAGTGAATAGAAATTATTATATCTCTCTTTATTTCTTCGTGGAATTTCCGAACTGTTTTTACGTCAAACACGGTAGCCTTCAATCATACGTAACAATTATTGTGTATCTATTAAATTGAATAAAAATGTTAATATGTTCTCGTAATAATATAAATTTTTTATAATATTCGAAATAGCCCTAAATTTGTACTTTTATTGTATTATTTTACGTATTTTACAATGTATATTAATTTATGTATTTTCTATAAAAAAAATATCTATCATTTTTTGTCTATATTTTTAATAATAGTTTTCTGTTTATTAGATAATTTTATTTAATTTCTCCTAGTGTTATGTTCGTTGGTTTATTTAAATTTCTAAAATTAGTTTTGTAAAACTATCTTCGTTGTATCTGATTACACACACTTATATATATATATATATGTTGGTGTTACAAAAGATTGACCTGATGTACCGATGTGCATTTACTACCGCTTAAAATATTATTTTTATTTAAAATTTACTTTTTATGGATTTCACAATTATTTTATGTAATATAAAAATTATATTATTTTCAAGTATATTTATCAATTGCATAATAAATTGAATCCTTTTAAATGTGAATTCAAAAATTTATTTCTTTTCCATTCACCGATAATAATAAAAAAAAATTTTTTATTTTTACACCTAAAAATCATTTTCTTAATTCTAAAAAACAGAATAAAAATAAAAAGCAATTAAAAAATTTATACTTAGAAGCTATTTTTAGAAAGAAAACAATTTCTTAAAATATAAATAAATTGGTTGTAATAAATATTTATAATAATAAATATTTAAAAATTCAAAATATAAATAAATTCACGAAATATTTTTATTTTATCGGGAAAATTTCTTTCAAGGCAAAGGAAGTTGTCATCGCACTTCCTTCCGACGCCAACGCAAATTATAATTAAAATCCAATTAATTAATTCCGCTCAATACGATTTGAGCAATATTTTGTAAATATTATATGTGTATAAATAAAAAAAAGAATAATTTGATAAATTTCGAAAATTAAAATCCTTTTCAAAAATTACCTTTTTTTCGGTTAATTTCTTATTAGTTTTGTCAATAAATTTATTCTTGAAGGATGTCCATCATGAATTAATTTAGTTTCTCTATAAATTGATCGACACGAGGACTTTTTTGCAAGAAGGAGGGGGACACATAAATAGAAGTGAATGTTTCTGGCCTCATGCAAAAAGCATTTGTCACTTGTCCAGTTCTGTTGTTATTGTTGTTCTATGACGTATCAATTTTTTACGCATGTGAGTAGTTTTTTGTTTGTTAATTTTCTAAATTATTTTTTAACATAAAATTTAAAATAATTCAAAAAATTCAAATGCAATTTTTTTCAATTTTTAACTACAATTATATTATTGCAATTTAAAAATATTTTTAAATCAATTATTATTATAATTTTCTTTTAATTTAAATTTTTGTTCATTCGCGTTATAAATATTTGTCATTTCATTGAATGAGGATTTAATTGTTTTTCAAATTGAATTTATTATAATAAATTATTGTAAATTTATATTTTTTATTTATGTTTTTATAATAATTAATTGTAATTAATTATATTTATTAAACTTAAAAATTAAAATAAATTATTGACCTCATCAAATGGGTATTTTTATCTTTTTAAGAATAGATTTTTCTCGTTTGAACTATTCATTGTAAACTAATTAATTATTCATGAAGCACTAAATTTACATTTCAACTTATTACAATATCTCAATAAATTGATGTGAAATCTTTTTCAAAGAATTTCAGATTGACGTTGCATTTGGCTGTTGAAATTTTCTGAGAGACATAAATGACGTCACTGGTTTTATTTTTAATTTCGACGGTAATCGTAACCGTGACTTACGGTCAAATGTATGGGAGTTATAATCCTCGACCGAAAATTGGATCCTGCGCTCCACCATTGGCGGTCAGTGTTTGCTCAAGAAGTTGCTATTGGGACAATCAATGTTTAGGAATTGAAAAATGTTGTCCCACAAGTTGTGGAGGATCAGTTTGTTCCAGACCAGTGACAATGAGAAATCCAGCAACAATTGGTAAAATTTTACATCAATATATTTTCATTTTTTCACGGGAAATTTTTTATTTAATAATTAATTAAATAATTCGTAAAATTTGAGTCAACTATTTCTTCAAAAATAATTCACCAATTATTCTTAATTTATGTGAAATGAAAATTTTCAATTTAAAAATAATAAAGAAATCGTAAATAAATTACGATTTCTTTATATTATTAATTATATTATTTATATTATTAATATATTCAATTAAAATAATTATTTCAAACATTAACACAATATTGCGTGTTCATGTGATAACTGAATTAAATTAATTGCCAATTAAAAATTTTCAGGAACAGTAAAATCAGGAGTTTGTCCAGTTACATCAAACGAGCGTTGGATCTGCTCATCAACGTGCATTGATGACAGTGATTGTCCAGAGAAGAGGAAATGTTGTAAAACTCGTTGCGGTGGTAATATTTGTAAAAAACCACAAATGACAGAAGAAGAAAACCCCCCTAACAATGATATCGATATTTATTCAAATAGCATCATACCTCTTGATAACAACAATAACAATAATAATTTCGACGTTGCTTTTCGCGCCAATCGAAATAATCCATTTTTATTTGGATGATCTCATTGAACAGTTTTTATGCCCCCCCCCCTTTCTCCAAAATGAGATTTTTATTGAAAAAAATGTTTATTTTTAATTTCGGGAAAAACAAAGTAACCTTCAAAATTTAGTTCTGAAATTAAAAAAAAAATAAAACTTTGACAAATATAGTATAATTTTCGCATGGTTGCTCTAGAGAAAAATTATTAATAGTTTAAATAAACATTTTTAAATATTATTTTCATTTTCACTTGCATTAATATTAATTACTGTAAATTATTAACATTTATAGTATATAGTATTAATTATAAGTTAATATTGCGTTCCATATGAAGAAAACTCATTAAATATTTTCAATTTGTTATAACCACATGTGATTAATTAGTGTATATATCTCTTTCTCCACGTATGACCCACTATTTATTTTTATTTAATTTAATAACTTTTAATTTGAGACTGAGATGTTATGTTCCTGTTTGTTAATAAATTTTTTCTGTCAACATTTTTGGGACGTTTTTCATTTTCATTAATTTCCTTTATTTATTCCTTGAAAAATGTTTGGTATGTTTATTTATTTTTATTTTATTATTATTATTATTATTATTATTATTATTATTTTAATTTAATTTATTTTCATTAAATAAAAGAAATTACGAGTTTAAAATAAATAATTTTTTTTTTAAATCAAAGAACGTAAATCCCGGATATATAATGTGAAAGAATTGTGAAAGGTGGGGATTATAATAGTCGTAAAATTCTTCCGCTAACGATTCTTCTTGGTATACTTAAACTCAGTGTGAGGAATTCATTTGTTCCAATATCAACTAATCTTAGCTACGGTAACAATTTTAAATAATATAAAAATTTGTTTCTTTGTTAATTAATTATTATTATTATTAACAATAAAATTATATTGTTGAGAATTATAATAATAATTATAATAACTACTAATTCATAATTTTCTGTTTATAAATTATCAAGCAGTTTCTATTTTGACGAATTGAAAAAACTTTTTTAAGAAGTTCAACACAATTGTTCAAACATAACATCTATACGTCATGATAGGTATGTTATATGTTTTAATTTTTAATAAAAGACTATAAAAAAATTAACACAAAATTTATTAAAATTTTTATTGAATAAAAAAAAATTTGTTTTACGTAGAAGAATTTTATCAATATTAGTATTGTTAGAAGAAAAAATATGTAATTAAAGATAAAAATATATATGTATTTTTCTAACAGAAAAACACATTTGATTTGTTTGTTGTGAATAATTTACTGGGAAAATTAAAGTTTAGATAATAAGTATCTATTGGAATAAAAAAATTTTCATGCAATGCTATTTAATAGCTCCAATGATGATTTTAATATGTCAGCATATCAACAATAATTCAACATTATTTATTAATTTTTAATGTCAATTGGATTTTGTTTGAAAGTTCTTATTTTTAATTTTAATATTTATTATATGTAAAATCTTTTTACTTTAAAAGGATATAAATATAATATTGTTATTGTTAAATAAATAAAATATATATATTCAATTTATTCTTTTTTAAAGGAAAGATATCAATCTTATTAGCACTTTTTCTAGTGATTGGTACAACTGAATCCTTTGTGTCACGTGAGTAAAAACATTTTAAAAAATTTAAATTATGAATGAATATACTCTTAAATAGAGAACCACTTAATTAGAGGCACATTCAAATGAATGTCAACTTATATGCATGTGTATGTTCTTTTATTATTCATCTCTGACTCACGATTGTTGGTCAAAAGAAACTTTTAAGATTTCACTTTTCCACCTACGCACATCGAGAATTATTGTAACAGTAACAAAACTTACCGTCGAGGTCAAGTTCCTATTTCATAATTTTATTATTATCGTTATAGTATTATTTAATTAACGTATGAAAAGATTACCGCTTATATTTGCCTAAATTCCTCTAAAAATTTGCAAAAAATAATTAAATTGCAAAATAGAGAACAACAACAATTCGGATAAAAAATGCGCGATTTTTTTCTAAACTGAAAGAAAGAATAAAAAAATTTGTTAAAAAATCATTATTTGTCTAAAAGATTTTTACTCAATATAAATTTTTCCTTAATATTTTATGAATAAATCTTTTAGTTTGATGAAATTAATTTTTATTTGCTGTAAAAAGCAATTTTTACTTTTAAGGTTATGTGTGGTCACCGCACAGAGTTGGTAAAAATTCTTTTAAATAATGATTTTCTTTTGCAGACAAGGATGGTAATTGTCCTTACAGAAGTAGTGTAAAAGATTGTATGCCCATCTGCAGAAGTGATTTTGATTGCGGTTTTAATAAAAAATGTTGTCCAAATACCTGTGGCAGCACTTCTTGTGTCATGGCTTCTGTTCTGTCAACCGGCTCAGATGGTGGTTATAAATCAACCTACGGTACAAATATTTATATAACTTTAAAAAAAGGAAAAGAATGATGCTAAATGTTTACTAGTTGTTTCTGATTTAAATTATACACTGTCTTGCAGATGACGTTAAAAAATGCGCAGGAGTAAAATGTCAAAAAGGTGAAAAGTGCGAATTAGACAGACGAACAAAACGTGAAAAATGTGTTCGAGCTTGATGAAGATTACTCAATAACGGTAATGTTAAGATTATAAACAATGTAAACAATTGATAATCATCATGTAAAGATTAAAATTACAAATTACAAGACAAAATGTAATTATATCGAAAACAAATTCTTCATAAATAAATTAACAAACCTCAGAAATTGGCATCGACGCGGAGCGTTGAAAAATTCTTTTTTCTAACACACACACCGAAAGTAAATTGGCATCGACGCGGAGCGTTGAAAAATTCTTTTTTCTAACACACGCACCGAAAGTACACAATTACTTACTAATGTAGCAAGTGGAAAGTATAGGGAGCAAAACGTTTTGTCTTTTCTACTACCTAGGGAGCAAAGTAACTGACGCTCTCTGTCGGTAATCTTGTCAATACATAGTTGTTGCAAGATTTCTCCGCAGTGAGACACTAGTTTTGATTTGTTTTGATTCGGTCGGTTTATAAAATCAGTTATAATTTGGTGAAGAGTGAACAGTTAGTGAATTTGTGCGTTTCTTATTACACTTATTAAATTCGATTAAAAATGGAAACTGATAATGTGGACCCTGTTTCTGGAACACCGTCTGGAAATCGTCGAAGCTCCATCAGCTGTCACTTCGAATTTGCTGCCAGAAAAATCAAGTAAATGTTCTTATGTACGCACAATATACTATTCCACCCAAAATAATTTACCTAGATCCGACAAGGGTCCTGGATTCAGGTGAACGAACTAAAAAATTCCATTAGTAAGAAAAAGACGGAGATATGTCTGTCCTTTTCTAACTAATGGAATTTATTAGTTCGTCCACAGGAATCCAGAAACCCTTGCCAGATCTAGGTAAATTATCTTATATTCTAAGCATAACCAAAAAATTCCAACCATTTTTTCGAAGATTTTAAATTCGAATAGTGCCTTGAAAAGTTTCAAAACTTTAGGTAAATGGAAACCCCGGAAAAAATATTTTTTGACGCTGAGCGTCGACGCAAACTTAAAAAACTTTTAACTTGCTAGTGACTTTATTCAAAAATAAATATTTTCGACGATTCGTATTATAATATAATTAATATAGGTAATTATTAATATTTTCTTACATATAATTAAACACAAAAAGTGGTTGTTTCCTTAATTTTCAAATAAAATTAAAAAAAAAATGTTTATAAAGCAACGTAAATATTGCCTCGTTTTACAATTGTTTAGTTATCGATTTTAATTTCTTAATCTAAGATGTACAAAAGTAATATTTAAATAATAGTATATATTTACACTATTCAGAAACGTTGTAGTTACCGTGAAGGAAAAGTAATTTATCAACCAAATGTGAAGGTAGGGCTGCACGTTTTGTGTCATAGATAACTTGTGCATCCGCTGCAATTCTTGATGGTGGTGGACAACACGCCGGTACACAATTATATTTTTGTGCAAGTTTCGATAAATGAGGACATTTCGCCACATTATTGGCCCACCATTGCAATGGACAATGATCCAATGCAGCCGTTGCTTCCGATTGGTATTGCACTAATTCCAAATCCGCTTTTTCTTCCGATGGCATTCGATTTTTCGAGTTGCAAAATTGATCACCTAGCAATAGTTCCATTCCTGTAAAAATGTTCCAAAGGAAAAAAATATTTAAAATCAGTAAGGTACAATAGGTAAAAATCTCCGGATCTCGGTGAATTAAATGAAGTAAAAAATTGCTTTCTTACTAGACATTCGTCTCTTCTTATCAGGAATATCGTCCGTTTTAATGATTCGATTTCCCCCTTCCTCCTCAATTAATTTCGTCAACATTTCCTTGATTGGTGCCGAAACAAGTGTTTTATCTTCGTCCGTTGCATAAGGAAGTTGCTTGAATCTAAAATAAGTAAATCAATCAAATGCCGAATCAAATTGATAAATTTTTGTAAATGGCAAAACTCACCTTGGATCGAGTGTTGTTGCAATTTGTAAAAGTAACGTAACACTGCTATCCGCGTAACGTTCGCACAACATGTCTGATAAATGTTCCTTAAAATTCCTCGTAGTATTACTGTCTACGTCTTTTGCTTTGAGATGCGAGGAAACCAATTGCCACAATAATGGTTTTAATAGGGAAATTAATGGTATTTTCTCCTCGCCAACAGTCATTATCGTGACCTTAAAGGGTTCAAGAACAGTCACAAGGTCTTCAATTAATTTCCATTCATCTTGAGTGAGATCAATTGTATCATGATCAGCTCTTTCGACTGTATCGAGAATATTACTCAATACACTACGACGAAGTACCAATTGCTCCAACATATTGTATGTTGAAATCCACACAGATGGATAATCCATCACCAAAGAATTTTCCTCCAACTGAAAAATAATTTCATAAGTATTTAATCTTACCCAATTTACTAATTACATGATTTTTATTTATCCTGGAAAGTGTTTTGAGGGAAAACAAAAATAATTCACCTCTAACATTTGATCCTGCATCGTAAGTGTAGCGGACGCTCCATTATGTCCCAGGATCACTCCAATGATTGCCCGACACTTGGAAATCACAGGAGCAACATCCGAATCTTGAAAGCACGCCAAGGCACAAACTTGTAAGGTATGAAGTAAACATGGAATCAAAGTTAGACCTCGATTCGTCAAAGCCGCTATTAGTCCTTGTATCGAAATTGCAATAACTGCCGCTGTTATTCTCTCAACTCTCAATTCCCATTCGGATAGTAGGTTATCAACAACAATTCCCCACTGAATTTCATCCCAATCATCAGGTGCATGCAATGTACAAAGAACTTTATAATCCAGTGTCGTTTCACCAGGATGTTGATAATAAGTCGAAAATGTGACAAATGTTTCTTTAGTATTCGATCTCCATTCTTCAATAGCGAGACCAACTTCCGTATTCAAACAGGATATATTTTGTACTATTGAATCTTTATAATTCTCATAAATCTTTGGTAATAGATCATCTTCTAATTTACTTTTACTGGGTATTTCGCAAGGTGATTTGAGAGTGGCGACCAATTTTTGAAATCCACGACCTTCAACTATTTCAGGAAGTTGAAGATCAACGATAACAAATTCTGCGATTGCATCTAATATCGCTGATTTTGATTCATTGTCACATGGTTGCACGGAATTCTCCTCAGACATGAGAAAGGCAACATTTGAATTAATATTACAAGAATTACTCTGATTCTTGATCATCACTCGTACTGGCGACGTCACATTGACATCATCCTCAATACCCGTTAGGCTAACATTTGGATCAGTAACAAATTGAATACCACCGTCAATTTGAATTGTCCCATCGGTATTTGTCGTGTAAATATGTTGAGCAGCGGCTAAACCAGCTTTTAAAAGTCTTTTTTGTGCTCTTCGTTCTTTTGCTTCTTGTGAAATAATTGGCTTTCGTGGTGGATTCGCCGTTTCCAATTCAAGAAGTTCCTGAGCGTGTTTATTTTGCAGATGCATTCTGAAAAATAATTCTTATTAGTTTTCTAAATTAAAGAAAAAATTTTACAAGTATTTAAAATTTCTTATTAGTTCTCTACAATTGAATATTATACTTTTTCAAAATGTTACAATTCCTTTTCACCAGATGGCGCTCTATAGTTTCTCTAAGTTATTTAGGTTTCCTTACTTCCTACATTTTTTTTTGTCAAAGGTAAGGTTGGACTATAAATCCGGTAAGAAGAAGGTTGATTAAAATATAATAAAATGTTTACATAAAAATTCAATGACATTGATTTGGAATCAAAAGCTTTTAAATTTTGGTCATATTTGCAGTCATTTTAAATGCGCTTTAGTTAATTTTAAACAATTGTTATTTTTTAACAGTAGGGGTAAAATTTTTTAAATTTTTATAAAATAAATGTACCTAAGATTACTGGTATTGCGATTGTATGCAATTTGTGTTTTGCATAAAATGCAAACAATTTTAACTTTGGTAAGAATGCTACCGTCGTCTGTTGCTGGAAAACCAAAATATTTCCAATAAATGCTCCGCATGGACATTGGCACCACGAGTTTCTTGTACGTATAAACGTGTTTCTCCTCCATCAAATTAGGTACAGATACATTAGCACCAGTTGATTCTTCTTCAAAGAATTCTGGACTAAGAACAGGCACTGGTTGTATTTTTCTCGACATGTTTTCGTCTTTGTTTTATTTTTTGAAAAAAAAATTCTAAATATACATCACTTTAGGGAGAAAAAAAAACGTGGGAAAAAAGCGACTTTTAATATATTTCCATTTTTCAAAATGGACGATACTATCGTAACACGTTTTAAATATAATATTCACAATGAAACACTTTTCTTGAATTCATTAAAACACTTTCACCCCTAAACACTTTTTCCTTTAAAATTAGAAATTTAGCGGGAAAATTATCGTATTTGCAGTGAACTTGTTTTTGTCCTTAAAATTTATATATTATCGAAAATTCTCGCTTCGAAAAGAACGATGAATGCGATGCGGTTGATATCGACTGAATATCGACTCGCGATGTTACACGACATTGGCCGAGTAATGTCCCGAATTGAAGAACCAATCAGCACTCAGCTAAGGCTCACTTCCTGTTTACAAATTTCATTCTTCCGTCATTTGAAATCGTTGTTTCTTTTGAAATAAAAATATATTTACGTTTAGTAATTAAAACCTTGCGAATAATTCTCGATTATAAAAAAATATTTTTATTCCTTTACTAAAATTAATTAAAATTATTAATTTAAATCTTTAAAATATATTAAATTGATTAAAATTTATAGCAAAAGTTTAACAGTTATAAAAAGAATTTATTGAAAATTTAATAATTTACATTATTTTCTTCGTATAGACTTTACATTTTTCATGAAATTGAATCCTAAATTTTACATTAAATTTAATTGTCATTCTTTTTTTTTTCTTTATTTTCTATTGTTGAAAGATTCTTTTTTACATTCATTAATGATTGAAATTCATTTTGAATATTGAGAAGTTGAGCAGAAACGTTTGCAACTTTAGTTGCAATATACAAAGATTCTTGAAAACGTTTCTGAGCATTTTTCAAATTCTGTGGTACAAGAACACCAAATCTTTTTATTGGATTTGGAATATTCTTTTCAGTGTTTGATGATTTTTTCAAACTAATATCAAACACTGGAACGTCATTGTCCTTTGATTTTGTTGTTTCCAGTTGAAAAAGTGATGTTATTTCTTCCTCTTGTGTGGGAATTTGTAAAGATCCAATACTTTCTTTTCCACGTATATAACGTGCCTTTGCTAATTCAATATGACCGTCACGTAAAATAGTTTCCATTTCAATATTAGCGAGAATTTTCTCTTCCATTAATTCAAGATTTTCCAGTGTCAATTTATCCAGAGATTCGCAAATTTCTTCCATACTCTTCATATTTCTTTCCTGAAACAAAAAAATTTATTTTTATACAAACTAAAATGATTTCAAATTAAAAAAATATTTTTTTATACATTTTAAATTATTATTAACTTATTTGAATTAACCTTTTCATTATCCATAATTATCACAATAAACTAATGATCTCAACCAGGATGGTTTTTTTTATAAACAATTAAGTAATTCCCATATTTGGTTTGTGGAAAATGACAATCAAATGTTCGGTAAATTTCAGCATATTTTGTTAAAAAGTTTTTGATACTTTCTTGTAAATTATCATAAATAACGAGATAGGTAGGAAGATTTTGTTCGCGATAATTATCATCAATCCAAGTTTGTGGATTGGCAAAAAATTGTTGTGCCTCCTCAATGTATCCAACAGTATTGTTTAAATTTGGTTCGCATTTTAGAAATCGTATTAAAACATTTTTATGCAAATGACTGTAAAGTGGTGTAGCGTGACATGGAGTCAGAAAGAGAATATCATCTCCCATGTTTAAATTATTTCGCAGGAAATTCAAACTATTTAGTGCTCCTTTTTGGTGAATTAGAGAGAAATAGACAGCCGGTAGTAAATTACTCACAATTAATAAACCTACAAATAATTTTCTCCTAAATTCCGAAATTCTTTTTCTTCCATACTGATTGGAATTATTGACAAAAAGCAATATCGGCAGAAGGGGTAAAATAAATCGAAATTCTTTATGTGCAAGACACGAGTAGACAAGAATAGTCCAAAAAGCAGTTATAAGTAAAATCATTTCACGATGCAATTGTCGCCATTGTTGAAAAATTCGCCAAATTGATTGAAATAATGTGAAATATTCAATGCCTAAAATGACCGGTAAACCTGAGATAAAGTACCAAAAGGGATTTTCCACCCCATAGCTTTCTGAAACACTATTCCAAACGTTTATTTTAAAAAATTCCCATGGTGTTATCACGAAATTTCCATAACACAAGGAATCGATAACAATGGCAGTTGAAAGGCAAGTGACTCCAATGAGAATGTAATTTTTAATCAAATGTAACAGTTCATTGGATCTGGTGCATATATGATAGATGCATAGCGGAAGCCAAATAATTGCCGATGTTGGTCTAATTGTAAATAAAAAGCCTACAATCCAAAGGAAGAGGAAACTATTCCCTCGATCCCTCCATGGAAAATACGAAAGTGCAATAATTGTCAAAGATGTTTCAAAAGTATTTATTAATGATCTAGTTGAACAATAGTACCAGTACCAATTCGTGGAGAGAATAAAGAGACTCCATTTACTTTTCGACCAAATGTAAAATCTATAATCAGAATAAGCAGTGAGGAGAGATTGGAATATTCTAGGAAGGTAAATTAAAAGAATTGGGTAATCGATACGCAACAAGCGGAGAATATAATAAAGAATTGATATCAAAAATGGATAAATGTAACTACGAATTTTTGCCGTCCATTCCCAGGTTAGATAACCATAACCAAAGGTGAGTTTGTGAGCGACTTCGAGAGATTGCCAATATTCGTCAGGAACGTGATAAGTTTGTACGATGAAAACGGAACATAACCTCCAAATTATTAGAAAAAATAGTGCACTTCGTACTTTTCCAATGCCCATTTCCTCAAGATTTTTGTAAATATTTTGTTTCACTTTTATCACTTCTTGAAACCTTTTTGGGACTATATTTTCATTATAATGCTGTTTATCAATTTATGGGGTAAACTTTGTTTTGAAAGCAGGTGTCACGAGAATTTTAAATGACGTCATTACTATACACAACACTGACGGAGTCAGTGTTCACAATTGAAATAGAAATCGAGTGGCGATTGGGATGACGTAGAGAACAGAGAGTGTTAGCAGTAATGCCAACTCAGCTTCAGTGATCAGTGCCGTAGCAGTGCAATATTAATATATATTAAAAACATTAAATTCGCATATATAAATAAACAAAAATTCATTTTCTCTTTAAAAATAAGGAAAATTATTTTTGTTAAAAAAAATAAATTTTGCAGGAAAAATTTATTTCCTCATGTATTTGCACTGAAAAACAATTATTTAAATCAAATAACTGATTATAATTGCTTATTAACAAATAAATATTTACTTGAACAAAATATTTTTTGTTTAAATCAAATAAACTGTGATTAAAGTAATTACACTTCTGCGCATGTGCAAGTTAGACTGTACCCTGCTGCGCATGTGTAGTTTATTAAATTGCACTTCTGCGCATGTGTAAGTTAGACTGTACCCTACTGCGCATGTGTACCTATTAAATTGTACTTCTACGCATGGACAGTTAAAATTGGTGGGGAGTGTTGGCAATTCTGATTCTAATTCTAATTTTTTAAAATCTATAAAAAAATAAGAAATATAAATTATAAATAAAAAGGATATAAAAATCTTTTACTTAAGTTTAATTGGTTTATTATTATTGATTTTATATTATAATAATATAATATTAAGTATGCTGGGTTGTTACAGGTAAGGGAAATAAGGGAAAAGTCTGGGAATTTTATATCAAATACTGGAAAAATATAAATATCTGAAATTGATATAAAAATCAGGGAAAAAAATGAAATTTTTCTTGCAACCCTGCCTGCATAATCTAAAACAATTTTTTTTTGGTAAAATTAGCAAATTTGTCTTTCAAATAGAGTCACATGTCTATATTTGAATATTAAAATTCCTATAGGAATAAATAGATTTAATGAAAATGTCTATTTCGTAAACGATTTTATTTATTCATTATTTATCAAACACAGTGTGTCCAGTTGTTAATAATTTGACATTTATTGAATCCTTTGGCTTTAATATCCTCATTAGTTTACTAAATTATTTGAAATTTTCACAATTTTTCATTATTATTATTTAATAATAACAAGAGTTATTGTTGGAAAATTGAACCAACTTACAACTAAATGCTATTTCAATCATAATATTTTAAAAAATATTCATCACTATACAATATAATCAAGTACAAAAATAATTGTAAAATTGCAATTGAAATGCAAAAGTTTTTTTTTAACAATTTGCAAATTTCTTTTTTTTTAAATATCTCGTTGGAATGGTTATTAACACATCAGTCAATTGAAAATGAATTTTTCTTTTTCAAAAATTTAACGGATTTGACATAAAAAAAAATTTGGACGTTGATTGACGAAAACGAAACTCAAGTTTTGCATCTGTTTTTTTTTATAATATATATAACGGTTGTCACAAATTCGTAAGGTTCAAAATTCATTTATACCTAAATTGTATATTTGTCGAAAAGGAGGAAACATTATTTATAATATCAACAACAGGGGATTGGGGCACTTTCTTTCTAGATTATATTTAGTATCTAAAAATGAAACCTTACGAATTTGTTGATAATTACATACAAGTAATTGCCTTAAAATCTATTTTAATCTTAAGTATTATTAATAAATTCTATAAGTCTCTGGTGTGTTGAAAATGGGTTTGAGGAAAAATTTGAACACGGACACAAATATTGAAAATATAAGTTCGTTTGGCAAAAAGGTGACTACATAATATGTAGACATAACTATATTCGAAACATTATTTTCCCATTATTAAATTTTCTAAAGTAGTTTTTTTTGTATTTAATTAATTTCAATTAACTAAACTTTCAAACAGCTAAAGATTAATTTTATTTAATTTAAATTTGAAAATTTAGTTAAAGAAAAGTTAAATGAGTTTTGAAAATTCAATACAATTGAAATGACCCACTTCACATTTAATTCTATTTTGTCTTAATAAGAACAAACATATGTACGAGAAAAGTTCACGTGGAAAAAGTGATTTATTTCTGTCAAATAATTAATTACTGAACTCAAATAAATTTATTTTTCCAGTGTGTCTAGGAATTCAATTTTATGTAAATTGTAAGCACACATAGATATATTTTGCAGAAACAATTAAAAGAAAAAAATTAATTTTTTTCTCAACTGTTTCACTTAAGCACACGAGATTCTGCGCACCATTTAATGAAAGAACTTATGTTTGAACGAATAACAAAATAATCAAAATTTTTTTTAACTACTTAACAAAACTTTTTTCAATTCTAGATGAAATTTAAATCCTCAAGAAAATTATTAATTATACAACGAATCGTGTTGAATTTTCGAAAATTATCAAAATTTGAAAACTAAAATATTTGTCAAATGATAATAATTGCTTGTTTTGTTGGTTAAAAATTGAGATTTTTATTTTTAGAAAAAAAGGGAGAAAAATACTGCAGGGAATATTCGTTTTGGAGGCATTAAGTCTCCATTATTCTGCAAACTGACGTTGCCCCAATGCAGTGTTCATCAGCAAACTTCACCTGAATGTTTCGTGAATGTGAATTTTACTTATTTGCTAAAACACATTATCTTCACAGCATCCGGGTGACAAGTAAAAACGACAAGATTGTAGTCGCAAAGGTTAAAACAACATTTGAAGTAAGATAAGATGATGCATCTGTAGAACCGGAATGAAAGTTCAAAGTTTTCCAAACAGCTTCTGGTACGTCGACAAATACTTTGTTGAATCCAATTTTCGTGATTAAATTCGAGAGTTTTTTACCATCGACCTCATCCCCTTCACTGGACCAAATCGTCAATGTTGCTTTTGTATTGTTCATTACAAGTTTCTCCATTGCATTGATATCATTCAACGCTAAGCCTGCTCTCACCGCAAAGGTCACGTTCTGAGTCACATGATTGTCCTTGAGAACCTTCAACATTTCATCAATCTGTTTTGTCGTATAGTTTCCTCCTTTGATGTTGTACTTCGTTCCATATCTAAAAAGAAACATAAAAATGATTTTTAGTGATATTTCTGGTTTAAATATAAAAAGTCTCTTCTGTTAAGTTTGAAAGTATTAGACGCGCATGCGTGCCGGTGCCTTTAGGTGTCATGGCGTCGCGTCGTCATTAGGTGATTTCAAGAGTTTTGATGAATTTTGAAATTTAGTAAAACTATTTGAGATGTAACTTACTTAGTGACCCATCCAACAGAAATGACAAATTCTGAAAAATCTTTGACAATCGCTGAAAGAAATTGTTTGGCATCGACAGCTTTGGCTTGCTCCTCAGTTGCATTAACCGGTCCCATAAGAATATCCGCATTAATCCAAACTGGCACATTCATCTATGTAAAAAGAAAATTATAATTATCATCAAACTTGCAATTATTATCAGCGTTAATTTCGATTTTTTTTTTCAAAATTTACCTTTGGTTTGAATTTGTTGAGAATTTCGACGCTATGATTGAAGGCCTCAATGGATTTGAAGTCTAGTTTCATACCCTTGGTACTGTTTTTAAGGACCATTTCGATGAATTCCTCAAGTGATAGATCGCTAGTGTCAATTGGTGGATGCGCCATAATTGGCATCATTTTTGTCCCATTCTGTAATTTTCCCAAGACAACGTCAGCCTCCAGCATCATGACATCTGCTTTAAAGAGAAATTTTTAGTCCCTAGAATCGCAAAATCGATGCGAAAGAAAGAGAGAGAAAGAGGGAGAGGGAGAGGGACTAAAAGCTACATAAAGAAGTATTCTATGCAGTTTCATTGTAGAGTCTATTACTTTCTCTGTCAGGTTTTAGTATGCGCGAGTCTAATCGTCACTGAACCAAATTCACATATAAGATCGATGCTCTTCTCCTCTCTCGACGGAAATTTCAGTTTTTAACTGTAACATCTACTTTAAAATTCGTTAAGCCTGTTTCATATTGAAGCCTCACTTTGCGGAAACATGTAATAAAGATGTTAAAAGCAACCATAAAAATGCACCTAGAGACGACAATAAAGAAGAAAATGGGATTAGGGATGATCTGTCTGGTGGGAAATTTGTCATTTAATTGTGTCGTTTTTTATGAAACCAAAAAAAAAAGAAAAAACAGGAAATGTTTCGACATTTTTCAATTTATCTTTCAAACCCTTCTAAGCTTTGCCCTTAATTTCATTGGATACTTTACAAGGTCATTAAACGACAGCCAATAAAATTTACTAACGCCCCACTTTGACTCATCCCTGGTCTGCAGAGTCATCTATGAACATGTGGCCGCATCGATAAACTATTTTTCTCCTTTTGAAGTACAAAAATTACTCTATTTTTTCCACAAAAAAAAACTAGAGATTAATTAATAATTACCCAATTTATTAATTCAGAAAATAAACAATTTAAAAAAATTGATTCAGTTTGCAAGGAAAAAAAAATAACATACTAATTTTAAGTTTCATACATTTTTCATACTCTTTTATTTTCTTTTAAAAACCTATCATTGGGTTTTGTTTTTTCATTTCTGCGCGCGTTGTATGAAAACCATTTTCATATATCGTCAAGGGTAACTCGAGAAGACCATGTGGAACACACGGGTCGAGGTCGCTATCGATTGTCGTTGAAGATGGTACCAGTGACGAGAGGCTGCTATAAAGACTTGACCAAGATTAAAATGTTACTTTGTAAAATGTGAAACTCTTTCTTCTAACTTTTTCCACCTTTCTCACTATTTTCGGGTTCCTCAAACATAAATATTTTCCGGTCACTTAGCTTTATTAAAAAATAAAATAAAAAAATGATAATAATAATGAAAAGACAACATTACGAAAATATTAAATATAAACAATAATTTAATATTTAATAAAAAATTAAAAATCTGCGAAATAAGTATGAGAAAAAACTAGTATTAAAATAGTAATAAACTTAACAGTATAAAACGAGCAAATATTTTTATATAACTGGACTAACTTGAGTGCAAAATCGAATCATAGCAAAAACAATTGTAGAATTTGACATGCTTGAAAAAACTTTAACCCAGTTGAATGTCAGAAAAAAGGAGATTTAAACAAATTTCTATAAATAGAGCGCTGCGCAGAAAGGTAGTTATCGACAGAAAACCGATAACAACCATCCACCTGATTTTATTGTTACGTAATTCACGTCAAATCATTTAGGGGACCTGTATCATTGATATCAATTTCTTTCAATAAAGATCAGTCAATTTTGAACACTGAGAAAAAAATTTTCAGTGTTCAAAAATTTTTGACACTTAAGGGCATGCCAAAGTCGTTGCGATTTTCCTATTCTGCAATGGAACAATTACAACGACTTTGACATGCCCTTAAGTCGGTTCAACACCTTTGACATACCGTCAAACCAAAAAGTGTCTTTGAACAACATTTTTAGATAAAAATTGCAATTATTCAATTCTAAGTTTAAACAAAAAAAAAAACACAAATTGTTAAATAATTTGTTATTTTATAATAAATTTTGACTGAAAATAATTCATTTTGAAAATTTTACAACTGGGTTTCTCAAAAATTTATAGTGAAATTAATT
Source organism: Leptopilina clavipes (assembly GCA_001855655.1). Lineage (NCBI taxonomy): Eukaryota > Metazoa > Arthropoda > Insecta > Hymenoptera > Figitidae > Leptopilina > Leptopilina clavipes. The sequence continues at coordinate 3,712 of JUFY01028470.1, read as the reverse complement.
TTAATTGTAATTTTATTTGTTGTTCGAGGGCACTTTTTATTTTGAGGTTATGTGAAGGTGTTGAACCACCTTAAGGGCATGTCAAAGTCGTTCCACTTTTCCCACACGGAAAAAAATATAAACTTTTACTATTTACAAAGTAAAAGTTACTTTTTTTGTGCATTGAAGCTTCATGTAAAAATCGCAACGACTTTGACATGCCCTTAAGAAGGATCACCTTGCAGTTACGAATATTAGGGAATTTTTTCAATTCTTGCAATTACGAGACTTGGAATAAGAAAAAGTTGGGTTTTAATTTTTAAAATAGAAAAGATTTTAAATATTCTCTCTTGATTGGTTGAATTTGGAAAAAGGGGAAATTCGCAAAATAAAATAATAAATTTTAAAAAGATAATTTTATTTCTCCCTTTTTTTAATTCTTCTTCTCGTTTTTGCATAATGCAGAATTTAACATCCTGTGCATGGCTTCTTGTGTAGAAATAGGTAACAAAAAGTAATAATAATATGTCATTTGGAAATAATATACTCACCGCTGGCTAAAGAACTGTTTAAAAGCGCCTTATTGTTAACAGCATGTTTCCATGTAATTTTCGTCAGGTTACTATCGAGTCCTTTAAAGAATTCTTCAGTACTCGGTGGATTTGCGGACATGACAAATTCTGTAAAAGAAAAAGTATTCATAATTTAATTACTCAGAATTGAGACTCTCGACCTCTGACATCATAATGGCATTTTTTTTCATATATATTCGAGATTTACAACTGAACGCAAAACGATATAAAAGAATAACAGTTTTATATTTCGAATTTCATATAATATTAGTACGAATTATAATATACCAAACTTTTATCAATAATGTCTGAATGAAATTCTTTATACAAAAAATTTATTTCGTTCCTTGATTAAAATTTAATCTACATTAATTTTTTTTCTGGGAAAAAAAAATTTACTTGAAATATAAATTATATGAGACTGAATTTTTTTTATCACTCGAAGAGAAATAATTTTTTGTAATGTAAAAAAACAAGGAAATCTGTTTTACGCAAAGCTGCACATGATATATTCACTTGAGGTTGAGTTTACCGGTGAGAATCACAGGTACGTGTCAAACTGACCTCGCACAATATGATGAACACATACCAAAGGAATCTAATTGACATAGACAATCGATCGATTGTTCACAGGGAGCAATGTATTCTTTTATGTGATCTATTCATAGAAATTTACAAAATGGCCAATTCTTTCTGCTTGACAAAAAAAGTCATCATTTCACCAAAATAAATTATCGAGAGAGTACTATGAAAACAACGTTTTTCCAACGGGAAATTGATGTGGAAGTGAGGACAATGAGAGTGAGAGAGAAAAAATTTTAATTCTCTGTCACTCTCATTGCCCCCACTTATTAAGGCGGAGCGTGAGCGTCGAGTGGGGACAATGAGAGTGAAAGGGAAGTTGTAAGTTTCTCTCTTTCACTCTCGTTATCAATCCGACGCATGCGCTCTTCTTACGTGCAAGTAGTCGTTGAATCGAATCTAAAATTGCATTCTTGATACCTCTGATAAAAAGGAGAAATAAAAAGTAACCACATTTTGGAAAAATGATGAACCTAATTAATTTTATACCCAAGAAAAAACTTCATTGTAATACTATTTTTGAATAGCGAATTTGTAATTTAGTTCTACTTATTACTTTTAATTGTAAGTAAATTAAATTTGATAATAAAACATTACAAAATCTAGGACTACAATGCCAACCTGAAATCTATTTTTAGATGGAAATATATATTCGGATTTCGGAGTCCTAGTTATAGCACAACATTGACCTCTTTTCTGATGAAGTTTATGCCTTTAATCCGGAGGCAAATAATTTTCATAGATTAAAAGAAACTTTTTCATTTATTATTTCAATATCTTTTTTAAAATTATATTATCATTTAAATAATAAACTTCTTGATTAATTATCCTTCAGGTGTATGTGTGTTCACTGACGAAATAAATTAAATATTGATTACCACAATATTCTCTATTTGAACAAAACGTTCAATTTGTTTTTCTGAAGCGTGTATAATTTGCTGGAGTTCTTTAAAAACAATTTTTTTAAAAATAAAACTTTGATTACTGAATCACTTTTATGTTTTTGACAATGACACGTAGATTCGATAGACCAATTTATGAGCGAGTGATCACTAAACGATAAAAGTAATTGCTTGAGATGAATTAATTCAAGCAGAAATTGAGAATTGCAGAACTGGCTCTGCATTGGCGAGAGCACTGACACGATATATATAATAACTGTCCAGGAATTGGACTAAAATTGAAATATTTTACCAGTACTAGTTTCCAGAGTTGGTCCAGTACCTGAAAACTGGTTAAATACTGGCAAAAATTCCTACTGGTTCAATAATGGCTCAGACCTGGTGCTTTAAAATTAGAATAAATTTTATTTTCCCATTTGGGATTTAAAAAATGAATTAATATTTTCATAATAATATTGTGTAACATTCAATATTGGCTCAGTACTGGCACTTAATAATTTTCACCAAAAAAAGAAGCAATTGATTTTTTTTTCGTTTATATAAAGTTATGAAAATTGAAATGCTTTGATAATGACACGGTACATTTAATTAACCTTTTAAAAAAAGGATAGTTTCTTCTTGTCTAGGTTCGAAAAGGGGTAAAAGAATTATCGTCAAGTGTGTGTAATTGGCTAAATTAATTAGCCAATTCGTGAAATTCCCGTGCTAACCACATGAGTCATTTTCGCTAGGCGGCAATTGATAACTTTCTCTGTAGAAAAATATATACAAGACACGTACTTTATTAGAGACAATTAGTCCATCGATGATTCATTAAGGTACTGGCAAGAGTTATAAAATTGCTCTATAGTTCGATATCAAAAAAGTTAATAATGCATTAAATTGAATTTATTCACTGATTTATTTTATAAATTTTATTTTTATCATTATCATTATCATTATTATATCATTATTAGTATTACTATTTTATTTCTATTAATTTGTTTATATTATTAAATAATTATATTATTTAATAATAAAACAAATTAATAGAAATAAAATAGTAATACTAATACTAATACTACTACTACTACTACTACTAATAATAATAATAATAATAATAATAATAATAATAATAATAATAATAATAATAATAATAATAAAAATATTAATAATAATAATAATTTTATTATTGTTTGTAGTTAAAATATATACAAATATTTTTAAAAAGTACAAAGGAAAATTGTTTTCAGCTATAAATATTTTCTTAAATATGGAAATCTTGAAATATTTAACGCGTGAGAGATCCGATATCCGCACTTCGCAGGTATATGAAAATGTTGAGAAGGCATTTTTTCTTCAAGTTCATATATATATATATATACAGAATATTGAAAAGTGGAAGTGTGAAAATGGAAACCACTTGCACAAGAGTCGCTTTTGATCTTTGTATATAACAAACTATTATGGTTGCTTCGAAAAATATATTCTTGCGGTAAGATTTTTCTAAGAACTCTCCTCCCTAATGGTGAACCCAAAAAGGGTCTTGATTTTACTGACCTGACACGCAAAGGCATTTCCTTAATCTTTTGTCAAAAAGAAAAGATTTTCTCATATATATGCCAAGGGAACATTTTAATCTTTATTTTAAAAAAATCAATTCCATAATGTAAGAAAATTACAAATTACGAATTTGTT
>JUFY01028469.1:0-10775 GCA_001855655.1 Leptopilina clavipes | reverse complement strand
GCAAATTTGACTTTGAATTTAACTTTGATTATGACTCCGATTTAAACCTTGATTTTAATTGGACTTCGATTGAAAATTTTTAACAACGATTTTAACGTTAATTTTGCGATTTCGACTCAAAATTTAAATTTGATTTTGAATTTGACTTTGATTTAACTTTGATTTTACGAATTTGACTCTGAATTTAACTTTGATTTTACAAATTTGACTTTGAATTTAACTTTGATTTTGATTATGACTCCGATTTAAACTTTGATTTTGATTGGACTTCGATTTAAAATTTTTAACGACAACTTTAACTTTAATTTTGCGACTTCGACTCCAAATTTAAATTTGATTTTGAATTTGACTTTGATTTTAACTCTGATTTTACGAATTTGACTCTGAATTTAACTTTGATTTTACAAATTTGACTTCAATTTTACGAATTTGACTCTGAATTTAACTTTGATTTTGATTATGACTCCGATTTAAACCTTGATTTTAATTAGACTTCGATTTAAAATTTGTAACAACGATTTTAACTTTAATTTTGCGATTTTGTCTTCGATTTTGATTCTTATTTTTATTATGACTTCAATTGTGACTATGAATTTAACTTTATTTTTGATTTTGACATCGAATTTACTTTTTGATTTTGTTTGTAACTGTTATTCTCATTTTGATTCTGAATTCGATTTTGACTTTGATTTTGACTTTGATTTTGACTTCGAATTTAATTTTGATTCAGACTTAAATTTCATTTTCGATTTTCTTTGAAAATAAAATATTCAATGTCAAAGTCAAAATGTAAGTATGCAATTGCACCGCAGAATGTTATGTTCTGTTGATAAATAATTAACAACAGAATCTTATCAATACAAAACCGTGTGTTTGGTTCATAAAAAAATCTAATTAACGAATGAAATATTTTATCATTTTAATGAAAGGGTTATAGAAAGAAGTTGATGACAACTTCTCGACACGCGTGACTCGAAAGCATTATAATACTTGCATTGTATTTATGTCTGCTTCCACAACCACATCACACGTCATGATAACTCGAGTGCACAATATAGTTACATAAATGTGACTCTGAATATATACGCCGTGTGGCGAGTTAGAGGCCAATAAAACTTAACTCCTAATTAAGAAGCGTGAAGGATGAATCTATTATCCGTGAACTAAACAGAGGAGTGGAGAGAGAGCGAGCTAGAGAGAGAGAGAGAGAGAGAGAGAGAGAGAGAAACGAAGAAGAAGAATAAGAAGTAGAAAATCGAGAAGGGGAAAATCATATACAGAGTGGCAAATACGAGAGACAAGTAATGTTGCCAATGTGATACAAACATAGCAACGAACATGGGCGAGCATACGTGTTCATTAGGCGTATTTGCTGTTTAGCATTTCAAATTTGGCCAGTGCACAAACGATATACCAAGATGTAAACGCGGCCCTCTCCCTCTAACCCTTTTGGCAATCAAATATTTTAATTTAATCGCTCAATACTAATGATACGGCTTACATCGGGTACGTGGGTGCCCTTTTGGTGCCCTTCTTGTTTGTCTCAGTACCTCTTAATTCGAGCCAATCCAAAAGAGAGATATCGAAGCAACCTTCTTAATTTCTTTATCGCACTCAACTTGTTCATTGCCACACATCCAATTATTTTCGAATCTGTTATTTTGCACATTAAATTAACGCATCCAATTTCTTAGCCGAAAAATAACAAAAAAATGCTATTTTTTTTCCTATAAATATTTAAATAATGACGAAAGTTTTCAATAGTGTCAAAAATTAGCACATAAATTTCAAAAATCCATAGAATAAAATTGACCGTTTAAATTAAATTCATATCTTCATTTTTGAAATGATTGACATTCATGACCGTGAACTTTCGATAATATATCTTCAGGATGCACGTGCGACTGTTAACGCGCGTGTTTAATTACGCGAATTTTCAAAAACTGATAAGCAAACAGTCAGAATTGTTTTTTTGCAAAAAAAGAAAAAATTCCTCTGCTAAAAAGACTTATGATAATAAGCTTTGTAGTTCTCTTAGAATGAAAAATTCGTGTTAACTAATATCGTTGGAAATATTAGAAAGTTAATAATGTAAATACTAAATATAAAAGAAGAAGTAGAGAGAAAAAAATACAGGAAATTATTTTCTGTTTTCTCAATATACAATATGAAAGAAAATAATGAATAAAATAGGACAATACTCATCAGAAATTGATATTTGGAATGTTAAATTACGTTGAAAGCCGATTAGAATCGTACGTTGGACGATGCATTATGAGGTACTGATGACGTTATCTTGTTCAATGCGCTCCTTCAGTGAATGCAGGATTGTGTTAGTTACTCGAGACAAGTCTAACCCCACTTGGCGAACAGAGATGCTAAATGTCGTATAGTCGGTCGTAGTACTCGAGGCACTGGGCATTACGAAGCCCCTCGAGCACTGTACCCGGCAGGCACTAGTTACATTGTCTAAGGTTTCAATAACCTAATGAACCCCAACGTGCAGACCAAACCTACCAACCCGTGCTTGTTCTCTCACTCTCACACCATCTCATATTCTCTCTTACCTACACCCCTCATCCCTCTTCAAGCATGTCGCAAGACGCAGTTAATTAAATAGAAATTAGTCTCTTCCTTCTTTTCTACGGGTTTTTTTTTAATGTCAACTAAAAAAAAAACACTGCGGGGAATTTTTTCTAATTACACTTGTAAATACTAATTTTAAATCACAATACAAAAGTTGTTGGGTTCTGAATATTGTTTTAATTTTAGAGAGGTGTGAATATTGCCAAGTTGGAGCAACTTTAATCGCCAATATTGGCCCAAGACTGCGAATGTACTGCAAAATAATGCCAAGACTAGACTGGACCAATATTGACCCAAGATTACAAATTTTCAAGGCTGACAAATGGTTGAATATTGGATCAATTCTTGTAGCCACTATTGTTCTAAGACTCCGAATGTAGAAACTAATGCCAAGCCTCGATTGGACCAGCATTGATCCAAGATTCAAAATTGCCAAGGCTGACAACTGGCTGAATATTGAACCAAATTTTATCGCCAAAATTGTCCCAAGACTGCGAATGCACTGAAAAATAATGTCAAGTCTAGACTGGACCAATATTGAGCCAAGATTGTAAATTGCCAAGGCTGACGACTGGCTAAATATTGGATAAATTATTATCGTTACTATTGACCTAAGGCTGAAAATGTAGAAGAAAATGCCAAGCCTCGATTGGACCAATGTTGGCCCAAGATTCGTCCAAATTTCCAAGACTGATAAATGGCTGAATATTGGATCATTTCTTATAGCCACTATTAGCCCAAGAGTGCGAATGTAGAAACCAATTCCAAGCCTCGATTTGACCAATATTGGCCATACAAAACTAAAACCGAACATAACAGACTCACGATGGGTCAGTGATACTTATATCCCGTCCACTTCATCTCACTAACGAGCGAATTTTCACGCCATCTAGGCGGTCACTTACAGAAATACTTTGGCGGGAAATTCAAATTAAAGAAACAAATAAACTAATCCAATTAAAAAATAACTCTTGGGTGAATATTGGTACAGTATTTGAATTCGAAACTTGGCATTGATCACAATCTTGGGCCAATATTGGCGACCATATTGGCCCGATATTGCCTCCCAAATTCAATTTTACTTTAATCGGAATTTTCCCCCCTTGAGAAAATACCACTATCGAAAATATTCCCTTCTTTTTAGAAATCTTTTCTTTTTCTTTTCAAAAAGAATGGAAAAATACCAGAACGAAGAATTTTTAAAACTTGACAAAGTGAGTCTTGAAATTCTCCTCTCGGAGATAATAAAGAACCTTTTTTTTCTCCTCTACGCTTAAGATTTCCGACAAAAGTGGTAAATCTACCCGCATTGGGATCTTAATGTCTGTCAAGAAAAGAAGTTCAATCACATGCGGGTAAGTTGGTAGGAATCGTGAAATCGGGCTCTAAATTTTACCACACATATTATAGATATTCCTTGAATTAAAACTCCAATTTGGAATGGTAAGTATTCTTTTTTTTCCCCCATTAAATATTAAGAATCAAGAAAAAGTAAAAATTGGATTAATTAATATGAAAAAGGGGAAAATGAATTTTTTTCTCCCCCCTCGAGTAATTATGCAGTAGCAGAAAAGAGAAACAAGTGTAAATCGCGTATTCCTTTGGAACCCTGTGAAATTTAATTTCCCGAGTCAGTCGCCTTCGGTTCTAGTTCTGTGAATGGCTTTGCGTCCATTCCAAAAACGAGGAAGCCCTTGAAGATCACAGGAAAAATGTACATAGTACTCTTGGTCCTGGAAAATGTCCCCGTCGTTACTTCTCCGCGGATATATATTTATGGACCCGACGAATTAGGAATTTCACTAACTCGGATAGTCACATTTAATTTTAAGCCCGAAACCCTATGATTCCCACTTCGTGCGTGTATTACATTACATATATGCTTCTGCCTCTCCATATATATATATAATCGGGAGGGTCGTCCTAAAGTATTAAAGAATATATATATATATAATATACATATATTTGAAGCGGATTATCCTGGTACCGTCGCGAAATACTGACTTCCATGTCGCAAGCTCTGCATCACTAAAAAAAATTGTCCTTTCATATTCTCTCTCTCCATTTCACGGATCATCATTTACACTCAACGCACTGGTTTAAATTTACCCGAAAATTCGCCCCATTATTCGAAGTATTTCAACCTCAAAAAGTATTAAAAAAAATTAAAAAATTAAAAAACATTCTTCAGTGAAAAGAAAAATTTTTTTTGACTCTGAAAATTATTATTTACAGGAATACAATTTTTAATTATTGCATTATTAATCAACCGCTGCAAAGTTCAAGTTGTTGTTCATTTCATGAACACTTTGCTACCTCATGGAAATTTTATTTCGTTACGAATATATTATTTATTATAATAACATTATTTATGTAATGTTTTTACTAAATTTCAGTTTTATCTAAGGTAGTGATTATTTATTAAAATTTAATCAATTTAAAAATTATTGTTACAAAACGATCTCACATTTTTGGAAAATTCTAAATTCGTAAAATATCAAAAACTTTTTTATTTTAGGTCGTGAAAAGTTCAAAAATAGGTCATTCGATACGTCTTTTGTGTGATTATAAAATTGATAACAAATATTAAAACTTAAATGACAATTTAATACCGAAAAACCACGAAAAATTACAATTTTCAAAAATTCCATTTTTTAAAATGTCAGTAACTTTTGTTAACGTGGCAGTAGAATGTTGAATAATAGGTCAAAAGATGCGTTTCAAAAAAATCTATACAAAGATAGAAAAATATTTCTAAGTTTTTGAAAATTTTTAAAATTTATTGTTAAAAAACGTTTTTTTTGAATTTTTAAAATGTCAATATTTTGGGATAGAATAACAGTAGAATGTTTAATAATAGGTCAAAAGATGCGTCTCAAAACTATCTACCCAAGGGAAGAACAATATTTCCAATTATTTCAAAATTTTTAAAAGTTATCGTCAAAAAACTTTTTTCTCGAATTTTTAGAATGTCAATAACTTTGGATATAATTACGCTGGAATGTTCGATATTAGCTCAAAAGATGCGTCTTGAAAAACTCTATAAAATTAAGGAAAACATCTATAGGTGTCAATACATTTTTTTAAAATTATAGGCAGAAAATGATTTTTAAGAAATTTTTAAATTAAAAAAAAATTAGTTAATCTTAATTAACTTGGGTCAAAGTAATTTCATTATTTGTCTGCCAATGAGATCTACAATCGAAAAAAAAAATTCATCCCTTTAGCTGTTATAGTATTCGAAATATTTATAAAAATGTAAACACACATACTGAACGACATTTTTGAAAAATGTCATTTTTGGATTCTTGTGGTCAAAAAACATAAAGATAGATCAAAACATCAAACTTGAAAAATCTTGGTATAACAATGCTTCCAATAAGGAAGCAAATTGAAGAGAGAATCAATTTTTTAAACAACTTATTCTAAAAATTAAAATAGTAACAACGATTGGGATAAAAAATTGAAACACACATCTAGAAATTTCCCTCTACTTGAGATTAAATTCATTGACAGTCATGATCGCAAATTACAATTTGTATTCACACGCGTGGAGATTATATAGATTGTTGCGCAGCCTGCGGGACCGCCACTAATTAGGTTCTTCAATCGGCACTTATTGTTTCGTAGAGCCCTAATTTAGGAGCAGCAGCTGCCACCACGAGAGTGAACGCTAATTAAAACACCTAATTGTGGCCATTAACGAGAAATGCGCGATAGGCACTCTTGCGTCGCGTAGAGCTTATATACCAATCATGATTATTAGATTCAAAAATCTGATAGCCGTTAATATTGCGTCATTTACTCACAGCCCGAGTATTTAATAACATTTTAAGTATCCAATGTCAATGTAATAGTCTATTTTCGTAATCAACTTAATAATTTTCACTGCTCGACTTTAATTATTATATTATTCAGTTATGCGTCACTGCGTTAAAAATGAAAAATATTTTTTTTTTAAAATTTTACTTTTTCAAAAGTTTAAACAGACAAAAATGTTTATTAAAAAATATTTGTATTTTTAAATATATAAATTATTTATGTTAAGAATCCAAATTGTTATTAGCTCGAAATGAAAACATTTTTAATTTATTCATTTTATGTCAGGAAAGATTTTAATTACACCGAATCTTCTTCATCCAAATTTAATTAAGCTTAATTAATTCCTTTTCCCTTTATTTCTGCATTTGATATTTGAATAAGAAATTTTCAATCTAAGCTTTCATTTTCTTTTCTTCTTTAATAAAATTAGTTTTTCTAGTTATTAGATTTCGAATTTCAATCTTTATTTCCTTGGATTTACTCTATTTATTTAATTAATTTTCTATTCTCGAATTTATTCTCTATTTAAGAAAAATTGTAAAATTAGTTATCGAAAATTTTTGACGATTTAGTGTTTAAGAACTTTTTAATTTCCAGTTAATTATTCGAGTGGGAGAGATACTCTTAGCGTAAGATCGGACTAGTCTTGGGAGCATTGATACCAAGGTGGGGCCAATATTTGCCCAAGTTTCTTTTCTCGAAAAAATAAAATTACTTTTTGAAAATTTCCTCCGATTTACAATGATTAGAAACTTTTTAATAAGTTTAAGAATATGTAATTTAATAATATAATTTAATAATAATAAATAAAAAATTCCTTTTTACAAAAACTTGTGTAAAATTGACTCAACCATGGTAACAATGTCGCCAAGATAGAACCAACATTGACCCAAAATTGCAAATGTAGAAACAAATTTATTATTATATTTTAATAAATAATACTTCCAATTAAATATTCCATTGGGAAAAATACTCCTGGCGTAAGATTGGCCAAATCTTGGAATCATTCCTACCAAGGTGGAGCCAAGATTGGCCCAAGTTTGCAACTGTAGAATAAATCAATTCGAGAATTTAAATATTCATCCAAGGTGCAATTTTTCAATTCGAAAATTTTTATTTGTTTCTACTTGCAAACATGAGTAAAATTGGCTCAATCTTGGTAGCAATGTCACCAAGTCGGGACCAACATTGACCCAGAATTTCAAATGTAGAAAAAAATTTATTATATTTTAATAAATAATACTTCCAATTAAATATTCCAGGGGGAAAAATATTCCTGACGTAAGATTGGCTAAATCTTGGGATCATTCCTACCGAGGTGGAGCCAAGATTGGCCCAAGTTTGCAACTGTAGAATAAACCAATTCGAGAATTCAAATATTCATCCAAGGTGCAATTTTTCAATTCGAAAATTTGTATTTGTTTCTACTTGCAAACTTGGGTCAATGTTGGTTCTATCTTGGCGACATTGTTACCAAGATTGAGCCAATTTTAGGCAGGTCTTCGCAAACACTTCCTACTGCAAGTAATGCAAAATTTGTAGAATGACTCCAAGGGAACCACGCGTGTAGAAATTTTGACCAGGCCATGACAGGGGCCAGGTCGGGCTACGCCAAATCTTGGTGAAATAATAAAAAAACCGATTGGAATTACAAGACAAGTCCTACGTTATATCGAATCCTGGTTGAATCCAGGTCTAGTCAGGCCAGGCCGGGGCCATGTTTCAACCATTTCAGACCCAGATCTTTTAATTTCTACCCGGGTTTGAACACTTCTTGTTACTATTACAAGAACGCTTAATAATTTTTTCGCTAAATTTGTTTATTATTTAAATAAATAAATAATAAATAAATTCCAAAGAAAATTGAAAATAAATTGAAAATAATAAGGGTGAAATAGAATTTTTGGATATGTAAAGATTGAACCATAGAGTTTGTATTTGATTAAGGTTCGCCAGGCGATATATATGTATACCTGTGCGAGTAGAATAATGCTTCAAGATATAAGTGTGTTAGAGGACCTTGGTGATATGTAGGATGACGAAGCGACTATTTTCCGGAGTTGTTAGTGGTAAGAGAGAAATTTTGCGGTTGCAAGCATGGCGTGCTAACACGACCGATATATACGGGTTGTGTACTGGTAGTGTGTAACATTGCCCGGGGTGCCGCAACGGTTCACTCGCAGCAAGTTGGTGGCCAACACAATGACGTTATAATGACTAATGATCATATCATTTAATTAACATCGCACCTAACTAGCCCGGCTTCATTAGTCGACGCGGTCTTAGTTCTCCCGTATATACACACCGCACTTATTATGTATACTCCGTCCACGGCGATTGTCCATCTAGTTGTGTTAAAGCCTTGTGTTATACGCGCGACACGGTTACTCTGACCCTCGAGCAGTGTTAAGTTCCATTGTCATCGTTGACGAGTACATGAAACTCGTCGGATAATACACCCAACTCTACATGCTTTCCTAACGTCTCAGACATTTTCAAAAAAAAAAAAACAACAAAATAGAAATTTAATCCCACTCACTGTAAACTTGAAAGTATCAAATTGATACCAAAATTATCAAATTGATTCCAAATTCTCGAAGCAATTTGATACGTTTGGTATCAAATTGATACTTTTAAGTTTACAGTGCTTTGAAAATATTCTCCCTGAATTGAAAAAATTAAAAAAAAAAAAAGGAAATTACTACTGTAGAAACTATATTTGTATTTTATTGAATTTATCGACGTAGTCTGATTTATTTAAACATTAATCAAGTTAATGATGTGCCGGCCGCGCCACATTCGCCTTATTCGAAAATCCTCATCGCAGTTCATCCCACCCTTGTCTCGTAACGCTCATCACTAAACAGGAAATGAGCATTTCGATCAATATCGATCGTCACAATTATCAATGGCCCCCTCATCATTATAAAAGTTTCCTTTTTGCGCAGCTATTCGTTAACTTCCTCCAACATTCTGCTTTTCATTTGTTTTTATAATTTTTTTTATAGCCTAAAAAGCACAAACTTTCACATAGTGAATCATAAAAAAAGCTCTTACCATTCTTCACCAAGATTATAGATGCGAAAAAAAGCCCTCTTACCTGCAACAAAAAAAGTCACTCTTAAATACTCTGCGATAAGTTTATAGGTACACTGTAGAAAATTTAAAAGTATCAAATTTTAATTCAACAATTTGGATTCAATTTGATTCTTTTAGTAGCAAATTGATACTTCTAATTTAGTGCGTGTGATAAGAATTTTAGCGGAATAAAATAAACAATAAAATTTGAAAAGATATTTCAAAAGATAAGATTCGCGTGGATTTTCAACCACGTGTATCATCAAATGGAATATCGTATAAATATAATACGTATACGGAGAACAATACACGTGCGTACGGGTCTATATATACCAAATGTATATGTATATACGAATTGTCGAGCAAGAGAGAAAGGTTGAAAATGGAGGAGAGGGGAATGAGAAACGGAGAGGTACTGCTATGATGATGTAACATCATCAATCAGCTGGCGAACATCAACTCAACACCAGCTCCCTGCTCGGTCCAGACTGATCTGCCGCTGGACTATATGCGTCGATAATATCGCCACGGCAGTACCACATCATGTCCAGTCATAATTAATTATCCTACTCTTAATAAGAAAACCCCGCGCCACACATCCTATATATATATATATATGTATACATAATGAACGACGTGACATGACTCGGAGTAAAATAAGACAAAAGAGGAACAAATTGATACATGGAATTCAAATAAAAGAATTATATTTTCTTTTCGAATCGATATAAAGACGCTCATTTTCAAGGCAAGGTTGTCCATTATAATGACACATTCACGATGCCATTAAAATTATCGTTAAAAAAATTGTTATACACATGCTTATATCATTTTTTATACAAATGGAATTCCACCAAGTACATGATCTTTAGATCATAAAAGTTTATAAATGATAAAAATAATAATAATAAATAAAAATACAATAATTTTTTAATTGAAAAAAAATTATTTTGCTGAAACTGTACTTAATAATTTAATTGTTTGTAATAAAGAAATAAAAATATTGAATCATATTTTAAATGTTGATTTAGTCATTATAATACCTGTGCAATATCTGTGGTATTTTTTGTCATTTTATTCCATTACTTGAATAAAATTAACCATTTGAATTATTATTATTACATTGAATAATAATTTTATAACAATAATATTAATCTTACAAAATCAAAAAAAATTTATAAATGATAAAAATATTAAAAATAATGATAATAATTATAAAACAATATTAATAATCTTACAAAATAAAAAATAATTGTATAAATGATAAAAATAAAAATATTAATACAAAC
>JUFY01028468.1:0-17242 GCA_001855655.1 Leptopilina clavipes | reverse complement strand
AATAATTATTTCTTTGTAATAATTATTTTTTTATAATAATTATTTTTTTGATAATTATTATTTATTTATAGATAATTATTTATTTATAATACAAAAAGAGAGTGTATTCAGCAGCAGCGAAATGATTTTTGAAAAATCGAACAGTCCTCTTTTTTTTATTCTTCAATAATAATAATTTAACGTGCACAACAATGTTATTTTCATTATTTTGAAATTCGGCCGGAATTTCTGATTTTCGAATAATTGAATTGTACATTTCCGTCGAATGAAGAATCGAAAATGTTTCGGAATCGAAATTCTTGACGCAGTTGTTGTTTCAGAAATTTTTCTTCTTTTTTTTTATTTTGAATAAATTCACGAATAAAATTCACGAATAAATTTCCTTGGGAGAGAGGCACTGGAGGAAGCACTTCCTCTGGAAAGGCGTTCTAAAAGACAATGTGAGAGAGAAAAAAGGCACGTTATGCAGTCGAAATTTCTTCGGTAAAATTTTTTTGTTTTTTTTTTCTTCTTTTTTCCACTTTTTTTCTACATTTGCATAATATTTGTAACAGTCGTTCAGAAAAATTGACAAAGTTTCCGTTTTTCTTCTTTTTTTTTCGAAATTAATTTCCAATTATCACAATTTTCTTTTTTTTGACAAGAAAAAATAATTGCAGAGCGAATAGTCCAGCATCAGAAGTGAAAAATTATTTCCCAAATTGACAGTTGTTTTCCAAATTTTCAATTCTCAAATTTTCAATTCTCGAATTTTCAATTTCCAAATTTCAATTTTTATTGTTCAATTTTCAAATATCAATTATCAATTTTCAATTAACAATTTTCAATTTTCATTTTTCAATTATCAATTTTCAATTTTCAATTAACAATTTTCAATTATCAATTTTCAATATTCAATTAACAATTTTCAATTATCAATTATCAATTTTCAATTATCAATTTTCAATTATCAATTTTCAATTATCAATTTTCAATTATCAATTTTCAATTTTTACAATTTTTAATTATCAATTTTCAATTGACAATTTTTAATTTTCAATTATCAATTATTCTTCAATTTTCATTTTTCAATTATCAATTTTCAATATACAATTTTCAATTTTCAATTTTCAATCTTCAATTTTCAATCTTCAATTTTCAATCTTCAATTTTCAATCTTCAATTTTCAATTTTCAATTTTCAATTATCAATTATTAATTTTCAATTATAAATTTTCAATTAATAATTTTCAATTATCAATTTTCAATTATCAATTTTTATTTTTCAATTTTCATTTTTCCATTTCCAATTTTCACTTTTCAATTTTCATTTTTCAATTTTCAATTTTCATTCTTCCAATTTGTCACTCGAATGATAAGTTGATCACTTGACCTAAATAAGAATTTCCATCGGGATTCAAATTGTCATCATCAGCAGCATCATCATCATCGTCTTCTTGAATTATGAATTCCTCCCTCGATATTTTGTTTTTCTTTTTAAAAATCAGATCCGAGTTGATCCAGTCAGCTGAGCATTCCGTTCGACCTCAGGGACAGTTATTTCCGTAAGACTTCTCTCCTTCATCCTCCACACAATGTGAATATAATGATTTTCAATTTCCACTATTTGTCATCATCATCATCATCATAATCGTAATCGTAATCATAATCATCATCGTCGACTTTAAAAAACGAATATGAATAACGAATTCAAAATCATCAATTTTTTCCCTCAATGAAAAATTCATTGAAAATCACTCCCGAGAAAAATAAAATCCAGTAAATTATTTTAACCGATTCACACAAAAAAAAAAGAAAAATTACACCTGTCACTGAAATCGAAAATTTTTCTCAAAATTCAATGAGAACGAAACAACTTGCAAAAGCACTAAATCACAATTTTTTTGCACAATCAAAAACTGGAAATTAATGACACCGACAAATATAAGAAAGAACAACAACACAAAGCGGACAAGTGAGGAAAATTAAATTTTTCTTTTTCAAGGGGGGGAAATTGTCTTATTTTCTATAAATTTTTTTTTTTTTTTGTTGTATTGAAAAACATGAGAGACTATTTTTTGTACATGTTTGTTGACTCAAGTTCAGTCGGATTACTACTGAAAGTGCGTGTGGAGGAGGCCAGTTCCTCGACGACCACGAAAAACGAAGGCAACCGCGAACCACCACCGATATATTGAGAGAGAGAATTGGAAACGACAAAAGGCGCTTGCGTCGCGACGCCACACTTTCAACCATCCATCCCCCACCCACCCAACCCTTCCTGCTAACAAATACACTAGGCTATCAACCCTCTCACCCACCCCCACCAATTCCCCTTTTGAGAAACATTCTATATATCTTTCAACCATAAACAAGGATCATATGATAATAAATTTCACTACAATAACGATTAGCAAAAAAAATTTTTGTTTCTCTTTGCTTTTTCTGCCTTCTCCCTCTACATCAAATTAAACATTAAACTATGATTTAACATTAAATTTCAAATAGAATTTTGATTTAACATGAAAATTATATAAATTTAACATTAAATTTAACATTAAAAATAATGATGATTTAACATTAAATTTCAAATAAAATTTTGATTTAACATAAAAATTATATAAATTTAACATTAAATTAAACACTAAAATTTTATTTAACATTAAAAATAATGTGAATTTAACATTAAATTATGATTTAACAATAAATTTAACATTAAACTTAAGAATAATTATAATTTCACATTAAATTTAAGATTAAATTTGACAATAAATTGTAATTTAACATATTGAATTTAACATAAAATTATGATTTAACATTAAAATTTATATAAATTTAACATTCAATTATGATTTAACTTAAGTTTGATATCAAATTTAACGTTAAATTATGATTTAACATGGATAAATTATAATTTAATTTTGAATAATGATTTAACATTAAATTAAAAATAAAATTATAATTTAACATTAAAATTTATATAAATTTAACATTAAATTATAATATAAAATTAAGTTTAATATCAAATTTAACAGTAAATTATGATTTAAAATTAAATTTAACATAAAATTTTAATTTAACACTAAAAATTATATAAATTTAACATTAAATACTGATTTAATATTTAATTTAACATCAAATTTAACATTAAATCATGACTTAACAATAAATTTAACATTAAACTTAAGAATAATTATAATTTCACATTAAATTTAAGATTCAATTTTACAATAAATTATAATTTAACATTAAATTAAAAAGAAAAGTATGATTTAACATTAAGTTTAATATCAAATTTACCATTAAATTATGATTTAACATAAAGTTTAACGTTAAATTATAATTTAATATTTAATTTATAAAGAAATTATGATTTAGCATTAAGTTTAACGTTAAATAATAATTTAACATTTAATTTTAAAAAAATATGATTTAACGTTAAGTTTATTATCAAATTTAACATTAAATTATCATTTAACATTTAGTTTAATATCAAATATAACATTAAATTATGACTTAACATAAATTTTAACGTTAAATTATAATTTAAAATTTAATTTAAAAAAAAGTATGATTTAACATTAAGTTTAATGTCAAATTTAACATTAAATTATGATTTAACATGAAGTTTAACGTTAAATTATAATTAAAAATTTAATTTAATAAGAAAGTATGATTTAACATAAATTAAAATTTCTACAAATTAAAATTTTGAAAAACAAAAATTTATAAAAATTTAAATTTCTACATAATTAAAATTAGTATAAAATAAAAATTACAAAAATTCAAATTTATACAAATTATAATTTATATAAAAAAATAAAATTCATAAAAACTAAAATTTATATAAAATAAAATTTATAGAAACTAAAATTTATAAAAATTAAAATTTACACAAATTACAATTTGCATAAATTTGGAATTTTTTAGAGAAATTTAATTGAAGGTTGTTTAGAATTAGAATAAATTTAAATTTAGATCGATTACAATTTTAATTAATATCCAAATGCTTCTTCAAATAATTTAAATTAAGATTGATCGTATAATTTCAACAATGTAAATTTTCAATCAATGAAATAATTTAATATACATACACTGAATAAAAAATTTATTTGATTCAAATAACTGATTACTTGTTTATTATCAAATAAACATTTACTTGAACCAAATAATTTTTATTCAAATCAAATAAACTATAATTGAATCAATAATTTCTGTATTTGAGTCAAATACGATTTAATTGATTCAAATAAATATTTATTTGTATCAAATAAACTTGATTTGTATCAAATAAACTTTATTTGATACAAATAAATATTTATTTCAAATTCAAATAAATATTAATTTGTATCAAATAAACTTGATTTGTATCAAATAAACTTTATTTGATACAAATAAATATTTATTTGATACAAATAAAGTTTATTTGATACAAATCAAGTTTATTTGATACAAATAAATATTTATTTGAATCAATTAAATCGTTTATTTGATACAAATAAATATTTATTTGATACAAATAAAGTTTATTTATTACAAAATACAAATAAATATTTATTTGATACAAATAAAGTTTATTTGATACAAATAAATATTTATTTGATACAAATAAATATTTTTTTGATACAAATAAATATTTATTTGATAATAGACAAGTAATCAGTTATTTGAATCAAATAATTTTTTTTTCAATGTATGCAAAAAAAAATAAATTAATTTCAATAAATTAATTACGTTGATAAAAATAAATAAATTAATAATAATAAAATTTATAGGCACGTGCGCGCGGCTAATGTTGGCATGTTTCAAGAATGAAAATCGACTAAATTGCAGAATGCACAGGACAAATTATGAAATGATTATATCTTGATAAGGGAACAAGGGTAAATGACTATTGAAAAACCTTGTGTATTTTCAACAATAACAATTTTGCGCCCGCTTATCTTGTTCAACGAATCGCTTTGGCTTGCCGCCTTTATAGAAATAAACATACATATACATATATATTGCAAAACTAATCGAAATGTCCGTGAATTTTCATCGCGCAAGTATTTACACGAAATAAGCCAAATTACCTGCCATTTAAAACGATTAACAAGCAATGTTTTACAATTTTGTTAAAAATTTTGTTGGCAACTGAGCCAATGTTTTAAAAAAAAAAAGTTAAGTTATTTTTTTTTCCTTCTTTTTTTTATGAGCGCATTGCGGTTTTTACTGCAATGCACACAAATTCCTCGTAAAGAGTTTGTAGAAGTCGAGGAGAAATTAAATGAGGTCTTGTCCTTTATATTTCGACGTATGTCACGGACAAAACTTGTATTCAGATCAATGTCAAGATTTATGTTTATTATAATACCATTTTTTTTCGCACATATTTGAAAAAAATTATCAATTTTTTTGAAATACGAAAAAAGAAGAAAAAAAATAATTTCAGAAAAAATAAATTTTCAAGTTCATTAAAACCGAACAAAAAAATAGTTCCAAAGATATTTTTCAAACTGACCTTTTTCTCCATAGAAAATTTTTTGTTATCGCAAAATCTAAAATTTTAATCGAATTTAATAAAAAAACAAAAAATTAGAAAAAAATAAAAAATGTTAAAAAAAATTTTTAATAAAATTCAAAAAAAAATTCATAAATACTTGACAATATTTTTATAAAGAAAATTTAAATTAAACAGAAACAATTGTTTCAGTTTTATTTTTAATTGCCACTAAATGCGAAGGGGCGAAATCAGCAATTGAAAATTTGAGGTTAGAAAATATATCTGAGGAAATAAGTCGAATAAGTTGAGGAAATAAAAACAATTTCAGAAAAAACTTTCTCGCAATGATAAAAACATGATAAAAGTATTTTCAAAAATATAGAGAAAAAATAGAGAAAATAAATACGAACCTAAATTTCACGAACTGGAGAGATTTCAAGAAGTCAAAAAAGAAATCGAACACGTGGTCGAAAGTAGTGTGGCAAACAAATATTCTTGATTTTACTCATCTGCGGTAAATTGATAAGTTTTTTTTGTAAAGAAAAACTCATAATTACTGCGCAATAACTCTGATTTCACCATTTTATTTAATTAATAACTATTATTCACTTGTTAAATACAATATTTTAATTTTTTAATTGCGAAATTCGGGGGCTCACAAGAAAGCGACAAATTTATACAGGGAATGGAAGGTAATGTTTCATTTAACGCGACGCTCAGTGTTGGACTACTGCAGCCTTAGGCTGCACTCACATGTAAAAGAGACGCCACATGTATCGAAATATATATTTTTTAATTTGGTTAATAATGCAAAAATACCTTTTTCAATTTGGTTAATAAATCAAAAAAACTATTTTTTAATTTGGTTAATAATGCAAAAAAACTTTTTTTAATTTAGTTAATAATGCAAAAATACCTTTTTCAATTTGGTAAATAAAGCAAAAAAACCATTTTTTAATTTGGTTAATAATGCAAAAAAAAAACCTTTTCTAATTTGGTTAATATTGTAAAAAAAATATTTTTAATTTGCGTGATAAATTGTTCATAAAGGACGAAAATTCAAGGTTAGAAAATATGCGGAAATAGATTAAGATAAAAAAAACAAAAATTCTTTCTCACAATGATAAAAACATGATAAAATCATTTTAAAACAGAGATAAATAAATACGAACCTGAAAAAATTCCAGATTAACTCAGATGTTACGTCAAAATCGTTAAAATCAATTAAATTGAAAAACGAGATTGAAAGCGTCGAAAAAAATATCCATTCTTTAACACCGCATCGTAAGGCAAATTGATAAATTTTTTGCCACAAATATTCATAAATACTATCACAATGACTCTAATTTTATTATTTTATACTATTATTTTCTCTTATTTATTCATTTTTGGTAAATATTTAATCTTTTACGCGAAACTATGCGACTGACATGACAGAGAGAAGTTTACAGACAACAGGGCATGGCAGCTAAGTGTATTGTTAGACGCGACGCTCAGAGTTGGGACACTGCATTTTAGGGTGCAATCACACAGTTTGCGTGATTACACCACCTGGTGGAAAATCGTGTAAGCTTGAAATAAACTTTAAAGTTTATACACACTTTGCAGTATACTCAATAATTATTAATTACAATTAATTACAGGATAATTACAAAGAACGCAATTTTAAATTAAATTTAAATTATTTAATTAAAATTAAAATTAAATTATTTAATTAAAATTAAATTAAAATTTAATTATTTAATTTAAATTAAATTTTAATTTTAATTTAAATCGTTCATAAAGGGACAAAATACGCGTATTAATTAAAAAATTCAAGGTTAGAAAATACGCTGCAATAAGTAAAGAAAAAAAATTCGGAGGAAAAATGACAAAATTACAGAAACTGAAAAAAATAAATATAAACCTGCAAAAAATTCCACACTATCGAAGAGAGATTTTAACTATGTCAAAAACGATTGATCAATTTTTTAATCAAAAACTTGGTCGAAAAATCAAAGGGGTAAAAAATTCCATACTTTTACGAAGTAAATCGAAGGCATCGAAGCCAAATTAATAGACTTTCGCCGCAGATATTCATAAATACTGACACAATAACTCTAATTTCACTATTTTACTGTATTATTATTCCCCCATTATTCATTTTTCGCAAATATTTAATTTTTCTAAAAACATAACGATTGACGTTGAAGGTAAACATTCTCTGAACAGGGCATGGAAGGCGAATATTTCTCGCCGCCGACGTTCAGAGTTGGGCCACTGCATATTAGGGTGCAATCACACCTAACCGTACGTGTGAACGCCGCAACACAAGCGTTCATAGGGGAAATATTTCCAAATTCCCTAGAATAATTCCCGCCGTATTTTAACACCAACGACACCAAAGGGATTTTTAATCGCGCGTCATTTTTATGTTTCCATCTTTGTCAATTCACTTGTTGTTTGTGTTTGTGCTTTTGTCGAATAGCGTTTCTCTGATGAAAATTTTGTTTATTTTCCAGTGAAAATTTTCGCATTTCAGAAAAAATTAATTCTTATTATCATGTACGAGTGAATTGAGAAAAGTACATTATGTTTATAAAGCAGGTATTTCATTCAATTTTCAATAGAATTATTACTAAAAGCAAGCGGTTAAAATCTTCTCCATAATTTATAAGGTTATGTTTGCCGTATTTTTTATTTATAATGGCAAATATAAATTTTTTTCAATTATACTCTATATGGGAATTTTTTTAATAATAATTTTCAGTTTGCGAAATTTTCCAAAATGAATTTGGAAACTTTTAGGGTAAATTATTTCAAAGGGAAATTTTTTTATCTGTTTGTTTTTCTTTTGAGAATTTGACATATTTCTCAGGTTTTTTTTTTGTATAGAACAATTATTGCTTGGGGTTAAATAAATATTTATATGATAAATAAGTTTAAAATGTTTTTAATTTGAAATTCGTTTTTAATTGTTTTTTTAGGTTATTATTCAGGGTTTTAAGTCCTACAGGGAACAAACGGTCGTTGAACCTTTCGATCCTAGACACAATGTTGTCGGTAAGTAAATACAAAATTTCCCTTTCCCTATTTTCTAATTTAGGCAAAAAAAATTGTATGAATAATTATATAGAAATAAATTTAATTTAATTTTTAATTTTCCAGTTGGTAGAAATGGTTCGGGAAAAAGTAATTTTTTCTACGCGATTCAATTTGTATTGAGCGATGAATTTTCTCATTTACGTCCAGAGCAGAGGCAAGCTCTTCTTCATGAGGGAACTGGTCCACGTGTTATTTCCGCTCATGTGGAAATTATTTTCGACAATACGGATGGACGACTTCCGGTAAAATTGCACCAATTGCTTATTTCCGCTCATGTGGAAATTATTTTCGACAATACGGATGGACGACTTCCGGTAAAATTGCACCAATTGCTTTTTTTCCTGATTGCAATTTATTTAATTTAAAAAGAATGATTTAAATTAATTTAACAACAAAAGAAATTTTTATATTTTAAATTTATTTAATTTGAAAACAAAAAGGAATTTTCGTTTTCGTTGTAAATTTCTTTAAATTTAAAAACAAAAGGAATTTTCTTTTTCGTTGTAAATTTCTTTAAATTTAAAAACAAAAGGAATTTTCTTTTTCGATGTAAAATTTCTTTAAAATTAAAAACAAAAGGAACTTTCTTTTTTTTTAATTAATGAATTTTTCTCTCCTCAGATCGATAAAAATGAAGTTTATTTACGTCGTGTAATTGGCTCGAAAAAGGATCAATATTTTCTGAATAAGAAAATTGTCACCAGAAGCGATGTAATGAATTTATTGGAATCGGCCGGATTTTCACGCTCGAATCCCTATTACATTGTTAAACAGGGAAAAGTTAGTATAAAAATTAACATTCTTTTTTTTTCCCTAATAAAATTGAAATCAAATTTTATTCAATATTATGTTGCTTTCAATTGAAAATTCGTTTGAAGAATTATTTAAATCAAAAATTAAATTTCTAACTATTTCATTAAATTAAAATTAAAATTTTTAAATTATTTAATCGAATTCATTTAAATTGAATTAAATTTCCAGTTTTTTTAAAATTAAATCTATTTAAATTGAATTTAATTTTTTTTTTAAAGAAATCGATTTAAATTGTGAAAATTTTTAATAAGGTTTGTAATTATTTAATATTTTTAATAATTAAAATTCATTTTTTGGAAAGTAATTTGTTAATTAATTTTTTAGATAAACCAAATGGCCACGGCTCCCGATTCGCAGAGATTGAAACTATTGAGAGAAGTCGCGGGAACGAGAGTTTATGACGATCGTCGCGAGGAATCAAAATCAATTTTAAAAGAAACTGAGGGCAAAGTTGAAAAAATCGAAGATTTCCTACGAACAATTGGTGTGTTTTCTTGTCATTTTCTTTTTTCTATTTTTAATTTTTTTTTTAATTTTTATTATTATTATTAATAATTTTTTTTAAAGAGGAACGTTTGAAAACACTGGAGGAGGAGAAGGAGGAATTGAAGGAATATCAGCGGTGGGATAAGCAACGTCGCTGCTTGGAGTACACAATTCACGAGCGTGAACTCAAGGAGAATAAACGAAAGCTCGATGAACTTGAGACATCGCGAGCTAATAGCGGTGCCGAGCAGGCGAAACTTTGTTCAGATGCGAAAAATTCACAGGAACAGGTTCGCGCCGCGACAAAACGATTGAAGGAGGCCAAAAAAGAGGTGCAAAATGCAAAAGAGGAACGTGACACTCTCAGGTAATTTAAAAAAAAAGAAATACCGAACCAAAATTAATTGTTAACTATATTTTGTAATTTAGTTATAAATTTCGTTAATATTTTTTAGAATTCAATTTAATAATTAATTTAATTTAATTTAATATTTAATTTAATATTTAATTAAATATTTAATTTAATATTTAATAATTGATTATTTAATTTAATAATTATTAATTATTTAATAACTAATAATTTACTTCTATTATTGCAGTGCCGAGCAGCAGCAACTTTTGAAAGAAAAGACAAAATTAACGCTAACAATTAACGATTTACTGGAAGAAGTGAAGGGAGACAATGACAGTCGCAAGAGAGCGCAACAAGAATTGGAGAAACTTAAGGCGAATATCGCCGAAAGGGAGAAAGAACTCGAAACAATCAAACCCGAGGTGAAAACCGACAAAAAAAAGAAAAAATACCAACAAAATTATTTTTCAAACAGGAAAAAATGTACAATAAATTTTTTTAATTTCAGTACGAAGAAATGAAACGCGTCGAGGAAGAGTGCACAAGAGAATTGGCCCTAAAGGAACAAAAACGAAAAGAATTGTACGCAAAACAAGGAAGAGGATCCCAATTTACAAGCAAGGTATCAAATACAACAAATTAAAAAAAAATTCTCTCATTTTTGAAAATTATTTCCATATAGAATTATTTTTTGTCTTTTTATTTAATTTAATTATAATTTAATTCCTATAAGAAAATAAAATAGAACTTTCCTTATTTTGTTTATTTGGAAAATTAATTTTTTCTAATTATTTCCATATGGAATTTTTCTTTCTTTTTATTTAATTTAATTATAATTTAATAATTTCTATAAAGAAATAGAATAGAATTTTCTTTATTTATAAAGAAATAACATATATTTTCAGGACGAAAGAGATAAATGGATTCAAAATGAATTGAAGCAATTGACAAAGCAAATTAAAGATAAAGAGGATCATCAGAAAAAAATTAGTGACGATCTAAAGAAAGATGGGGAGAAGCAGATAATGTTGGAGAAAAAAATCGAGGACTATACACGTGAAATGGAACAACAACGAAAATCAATTGACGATCATAATAAACAATATTACGATCTTACAAAGGCGAAGGATCAATGTCAAGCAACACGAAAGGAACAGTTAGTACACTTAAAATTTTTTTTTCAACTAATTAAAGTTTAAAAATTAAATTAAATTTTTCCTCATTAATTTTTTCAAAATTTTTTCAATATTTTCTTTGTTATTTTTTCAGATATCGTCAAGAAAGTGTTCTTCAATTAAATTTGTCCGGCCTCAAGGAGGATTTGGCGAAAGCCGATCAAAGTTTACGTTCAATGGCGGGAAAACCGATTCTTAACGGAAGGGACAGTGTTCGCAAAGTTCTCGACACTTTTAGGTATTTTTTTTTGCCCCCATTTTTTCCAGTTACAGTCGACCCTCGATAAATTGAATCTCAACGGACATTGAAAATTTTCAAATTATTTTTTGTATATAGCAAAAATGTTTACTTAAAATTAACTAAAAATTAGGTATTATTATTTAATTTACTAAAAATTAACTTCGAGAAATTCAATTTATTAAGAAGATTTTAATTATCGAGGGTCGACTGTATTTCTCTCTTTTTATAATTTAATTAGAAATCAAAATTAAATTTTTCGATTAGAAGAAAGGAAATTAAAATTTTTTTTAATGAATTTTTACAGACAACGTCCAGATATGGCGCACGAGGTGAGTTCGTATTATGGTCCGGTTATTGAGAATTTTGACTGTGACAAAAGTGTTTACATGGCGGTGGAAGTGACCGCTGGTAATCGTCTTTTTCATCATATTGTCGAGTCAGATAAATTTGGAACAAAAATTCTCAAGGAAATGAATAATCAGCGATTACCCGGCGAAGTGACATTTATGCCTCTCAATCGTTTACACGTGAAAATTCAAGATTATCCGAAAACAAGTGACGCCATTCCAATGATATCGCGCTTGAATTACGATCAAAAATATGACAAAGCTCTGAGGTAGTTTTTTTCCAACATTTTATCATTTTTTACTTTTTGGAAAAAATTTCTCTTAATTATTTTAATTTTAATTCAAAAAAATACGATAAAGAAAATTTTAATTTCAGTTCATAATTTAATCAATAAATTTTAATTTCAGTTAATATTTTAATAATTAAATTTTAATTTCAGTTAATATTTTAATTAATAAATTTTTATTTTAATTAAAAAAAAATACGATAGAGAAATAAATTTTCGCTTTTTTAGATACATTTTCGGAAAGACGCTTATCTGCCGAAATTTGGAAGCGGCGACGAGTCTTGCGCGTACTTCCGGTTTGGATTGCGTCACTCTGGAGGGCGATCAGGTGTCATCGAAGGGCTCATTAACGGGCGGTTACTTTAACACTTTGAGATCACGTCTCGAAATACAAAAAACACGATCGGAATTAATGACACAAATAAATGCGCTCGAGACACAATTGTCGACCCTTAAGGATGAAATTCGAAAAGCCGATCAGAGTATTAGCTCCTACGTGAGTGAAATGCAGAGAACCGAGACGAAGAACAGCAAAGCCAAGTTAGATTTTAATTTAAATATGAAATTATAATTTAATGTAATATCTAATTTTTAATTTTAATTTTTTAATTTAATTTAATTTTTAATTTTAATTTTTTAATTTAATTTAATTTTTAATTTTAATTTAATTTAATTTTTAATCTTTAATTTTATTTTTCCCCTTTACAGAGACATTTATGACAAAATGAAGGCGGAAATACGAATGATGAAGGAGGAATTGAGCGCAATTGAGAGGTATCGCACCCCGAAGGAGAGGAGTCTCGCTCAATGTACATCGAGTCTGGAGGCGATGCGCGCCACGAAGGAGGGACTTGAGAGTGAATTGCACCAGGAGTTGATGGCACAATTATCGCACGCGGATCAACATCAAGTGGACACGTTGAATGACGACATTCGACGATTGACGCGCGAAAATAAGGAGGCATTCGCCAAGAGAATGAGACTCGAGGCAGAGAAAAATAAATTGGAGAATCTATTGACGAATAATTTAGTCCGACGTCATGATGAACTTGTGCAGGCCCTGCAGGAAATTTCAGTTCAAGATCGACAGAGACAATTGGACTCATGTAATGCTTCACTCGCTGACATTGAGAAGAGACTCGTTAAAGTCAATGCGGACTTTAAGTCCCAAAATGAGAAAGTAACGAGCGCAATGAAGAGGCAAAAGGTCGAGTCCTCAGAGGTCGAGAAATGGAAAGTAAAGGAGAAAGAGGCGCAAGAAAAGATCGAAGCTGATGCAAAAGATTTGGAAAAATTGGCCAGTAAAGCGAATATTCTTCAGCAGAAAATAACCGAATGTACGCAAAAAATTACCGAATTGGGCGCATTACCGAGTCATGAGGCTTATTCCAAGTTTAGTTCCATGTCCACAAAGCAACTGTTCCGTGAAATGGAGAAGGCGAACAATCATCTTAAAAAATACAGGTAAATTGAAAATGTTTTATTAATTTTTTAATATTCCTGACATATTTCAATATTGTTGACTCTCATTCTAGCCATGTGAACAAAAAAGCCTTGGATCAGTTCATGTCGTTCAGTGACCAGAAGGAAAAACTGGTGAAAAGAAAGGAGGAACTCGATCGAGGGGATGAGAAAATTAAGGAACTTATGTTCGTTCTTGAGCAGAGAAAATGCGAGGCGATTCAATTTACCTTCAAACAAGTGAGCAAGTATTTTAGCGAAGTTTTTAAGAAATTGGTACCCTCGGGACATGCGCAATTGGTCATGAAAACGGCTGACGGAGAAGAGGGGGATGACGCCTCACAGGAAGTTGCCGATTCCGATCGTTTCATTGGCGTTGGTAAGTCTTATTTTTGCATTCAAGTTAAAGAACTCTTTAGTTTTCTACTTTATTTTTCTCTCTATTTTCTTTTCTCCAGGTATTCGAGTTTCATTTACCGGCCACAAGGCAGAAATGAGGGAAATGAATCAATTATCCGGCGGGCAGAAGTCTCTTGTCGCTTTGGCGTTGATTTTCGCGATTCAAAAATGTGACCCCGCGCCATTTTATCTATTCGACGAAATCGATCAAGCATTGGACGCGCAACATCGAAAGGCCGTTGCCGACATGATTCACGAACTCAGTTCAGACGCACAATTCATTACCACTACATTCAGGTTTGTTTTCTTAAAAAAATATATATAAAAATATAAATTTATATCCAATAAAAAACAAATAACGTTCTTTTAAAAATCCACAGGCCCGAATTATTGCAACACGCTAACAAATTTTACGGAGTCAAGTTCCGAAATAAGGTTTCACATGTTGAATGTGTGACAAGGGAGGAAGCTGCCGATTTTGTGGAGGATGACACAACACACGGCTAATTTCTACAAAAAAAAAAAATTTTCGCTACCGAATGAAACTGAAAATTCATTTATCAATTGACGAATGGAACCTATTTGAAGAAAAGTTCCCGAGTTTGAAAAACATGGAATTATTAGTTGGATAAAACTTTTTTTACAAGTTAATCTAGGGCTATTAGAATAATACAAAAAAAAACTGAGTTTATAATCCCGAATTAAGATTGTAAAATGGAATAATTGGTGTTTTAACGAAGTTGGATAAAAATTATAAATACTTTTACGTATATAATACAAGGCGCATTTTCATTATCCCTTCATTTTTTTCTCACGGGCCTAAGTGGAAAAAGGGGGAAAATTACTAACTGTGACAAGGGACAATATTTAAAGATATTTCTAGAAGAAAATAAAAAAATTAAATTTCGGGTCTTACCGGGTGAAATTTCCAAAATTGTCCGTCAGCCCTTCGATGCGAATTTTAAGTCCGTTATTATTTTACTTCAAAATTACGATTCAGTTCTCCAAAAAAAAACTTTAATGCTTCTTCTTGAAATCCGCAGTGTCCTGAAAAAGAAATATTCACCATTAGTAAAAAATAATCAGTTAATAAATAAAAAAATTTTTTCGCAATTATTAGAAATGTTAAAACACCATTATCATTTGATGTTAATTACGATCACTGTGTAAATTCAAGGCGGGCTTTATGAAAGTTGCCGATAAAGAAGAGGTATGTAACAATTTAGAAACAAAAAATTACATTCACCATTTATCTGAAAAAAAAATAATTTACAATTTTTTCGAACACCTATTTATTACGATAGGGGAAAATTTCCAAGTAAGAAAGGCAAGGGGGGGGGGGGTAAATAAACTTCTTTTTGACAAACTTTCATTCAGATAAAAGTAAATTTTTTGCAAAATGTGTTTGTTTCGCGAAACGTGGGTGGTATATTGATTAAAGAGGCACAGTGTGACGTCACTCAGGATCACGCCACATCCCCGCCCAAGGATTCTCGACATTCTATTGGTCCATTTTGTGCCATACACACAAGGAAACAATATTCCTGAATCGTCTTTTACGCGTCCGCGAGTGGAAAATTCGCAAGACGCGCGCGACATTGTATTTACTTTCTACTTTCGAAAATAAGATTCCATTTTTGGATTTATGGGTTTGTATTTGTTTAAAAATCCCCACTCTCACACTATTTATACACTGCACGGAGATTCAAAATACCTACCAGGGGATTATTAATTATATATCTGAAAATTAGAGGTTAACTTTTTTCTTACCATGGAATATTTTTGATGCGAAATAAATAACATAACCTATATTTAAATTTTTAGTTATAAAAATTCTAACGAAATTTGATCCTTTTTTTAATTCATATTATTGTACTTTTTTGAACAAACAAACAAAAAATAAAACGCTTTTTCTTCGCGGCTTCACACAAACAAAGCTCTGAATTTTGCTTCTGTGTTTGTGTGTGTATGTGTGTGTACGTGAATCTAGAACGTGGGATGTTCGACTCTGAATGCATCTTCAGATCATCCTTGACTTTTCAATCACGGGAAAAAATAAAGTCCTGAAAAATTGTGTTTTACCCCGCGAGTTTCTAATTAATTCTAAAAAAAATTTAAGACTTATTATGCAATTTTGAAAATTCTCAAGTGTCACGCAGGATCAGAAAATATACAAAACAAGAAAGAAAAATAACATGTGTGTGTCGCTCCTCCCTTTATTAAAACACTGTTTCTCGCCTTCAACCCCAAAAAGCCACGTGGTATGTGAAATACTTCTCTAAAGAAACTGACGTGTTGCAAATCTAACGTAAAAATCAAATATTCCTCTCGCCATAAACAGAAATATTATATTTAAATTTACCGAGAAACGAAAAACGGTTATATTGTGTTTACGGTAAATTGCGACGAAATTTCTACTTCGCGGAAAAAAGTGGAGTCTCTCTATCTCTCTCAGATTTCCAAGAAAAGTAGTACGTTGGACTTTCTCCCGAATTGGGAATAGAAGTGTTTTTAGTGTTAGCCAATATATACCAAGGATTGAAAATACTGGTTGACATTCTTGAAGGAAAAATGTTTCTAATTCTCTAATATAATTTATTTTGACGCCAGTTGTTCAGGGTCGCAAGAAGCAAGTCCAAGTGCAAGTGCGAACCCATGCTAAATGTATAGGAATCGCACTTGCACTTGGACTTGCTACTTGCCTTTTGCACCTATTGTAGACTCTCCATAAGAGAGCATTTATACACCGTGGAAAGAAAAAAATTTACCGACCAAAACAATATGATTGGTTCTTCTAATAGAACCAATTCAGATTCTTTTGAGTCTGATCATAAACAACCAATCAAATTGGTAAATCTTTTTTTTTCCACAGGCACAAACATGGCCCCTTTTAGATAGCAGATATGACAGGAAGTAAAGTAATTCATTTGTTTGAGCGCATGAAGATGGACGCCATTTTCATACATGTCTAACAAATGATTCTATCTAATACTTTTGCCATGCAAAAATGTTGTCTAATGAAACTTCCGTTACACAAATTACTGTCACATTAACTTTAGATGTGATAATCAGGCGTCTCGAAATCGACACGTTTTGTGCCTGGCCCGAGCTACCCAAGAGAGTGGGAGAAGAGA
>JUFY01028466.1:0-12745 GCA_001855655.1 Leptopilina clavipes | reverse complement strand
AAAAAAATAAAGAAAAAATAAAAAAATATATAAATAAATTAATGAGTAAATAGATAAATAAACAAATAGATAGATAAATAAAAAAATGAAAAAAAAATTATAATACGATTTAATCGATTATACAATATATTGAGACCATTTTTATGAAAATTCTAATTTCCTGTATAATTTTATGGCCTTTTGGGTTATATGTTTATGAATCTGTTAATATCCCGAAAAAATGGACCCTCTGTGAACTATATATATAACTGGGGAAAAGTTGCAACTATATAGTTATATATTTCATGCTATTTTACTGATAATTCCAGTAAAGAGGCTGGGTGCATGAAATATTACTGAAATAACAATAATTTTTCCCTATATACACATTTATAGTTTAATGTAATAGGACTATTTTCACGATAAATTTTTAACGTTTCCACATTTTTGGTAGGGTAAATTACCATCACCACTAGAAAACATATATATAAAAACGACATTTAGGAGATAACAATAAAATTTTATTTTTTGTTATCATTTAAATTAAATTTATAAATAATTTTTATTATCAAAATTTAAATAATTAATAGTTATTACTATTTATATTATTATTACTATAACTATTACTATTTTTGTTATTTTTATTATTATTATTATTGTTTTTCTATTATTATTTTTATTTTTTTTATGTAAAAAGTGCTTTTTTTTATCTCGAGAATATCGAAAACTTAGGAAATAACAAATTATGGGTTTATTTAACTAACTAAAACTATTTTCTTTTCCCCTGTTAGTTCAAATTTCCCTTCAAGTACCTAGTAATATTGCTCCAAGCAATCATGGATAATAAATTCATTGGGTATAGTGAATTCTCAGAAAAGCAGTTCAACGAAAAAAAATCTATTCCAACTAAATTATCTTCTGCTTAATTAATTAACTTAATTTTTGTGTTTACGTTGTAAATACAATTTGACCCAAAAATTATTTATTCATAGAACAATTAAGAAAATACAAAAAAAAGTATTATATCAGTAAAAATAATATTTTTATTTATAATAAAATTTTTATTTTTTTTTTTTATAATAATGTAAAGAAAAAAATTGGAGAATAAATCAACAGAAAATGAACTCTTGTGAAATAATGTAATAAAACGAATATATATTATATTGTTCGAGGAAAATATAAAATTGAATTTCCGGATACAATAAATTCTTTATTATTGTAAAGCAAAATGTAAAAAAAAATCTTATATACTTCTTGGAAAATTGAGACGTGAAAATCGAATTATTGTTTGAGGGAAAATTTTCGAAAATGGAGAAAAAGAAAGAGAAAACCCTTTTTTTTGAATTGTGTAAAGTAAATTTTGGTTGGAACTAAAATTCTATAGATTTTCAGAACCAAATTTTGGTTAGAATCGAATTTTTTCCATTGACATAACTCAATTTTGACTGTAACAAAATTTTTTTCATTGCCCTAATTAAATTTTGGTTATAACCAAATTTTTATTATTTGTTCGTACTAAATAATTACAACAAATTTCTATTAATTGACCCAATTTTTACATATTACTTCATTTGGTTAAATTAATCAAACAAATGTTCCTTTTTTGTTGTCAAAACAATCAATATGACTCAAATTATTTTGTTTTGCACGTGTCACATGTTTTTCTTAAGACAGTCAAATATTTGTGTTTCAAGCAACGAAAACAGTTTTTTGGTTGCTTCAGGTAAATATTGATAAGAAGTAAACTTATTTTGGCTGAGCCAAATTGAAGTTTGATTGAAACCAGATTTCTTCTTGTTGCTTTAAATTAAAGTTTGCTTATTGTTAGAACTTAATTTCTTCTTGTACTAATTTTCGGCGTTAGAACCAAATTATTTTTGTTGATCTAAACTAAATTTTGGTCACAATCAAAGTACTTTCGTTGTCCAAAGTTTCGATCATAACCAAAAATTTTTTTATTGCCCTAAATCGAATTTTGTTTAGAACCAAATTTTGTTTTCTTTGACCTAAACTAAATTTTGATAAGAAGTTTTGGTTAGAACCAAATTTTTTGTTGTTGACCTAAACCAACTTTTATTCAGAACCAGAATTCTTTCGTTGTCCAAAATTATTGGTCAGAACCAAATTTTTTGTTGTTGACCTGAACCAACTTTTATTCAGAACCAGAATTCTTTCGTTGTCCAAAATTTTTGGGTTGAACCAAATTTTTTGTTGTTGACCTGAACCAACTTTTATTCAGAACCAGAGTTCTTTCGTTGTCCAAAATTTTTGGTTAGAACCAGATTTTTTTATTCGTAGCTATTTTTATTCGTCCAAAGTTTCATCTTTTTTTGCTGAAAGACGAATTTCATTTACAACCAATTTTGTTTTGTTGTTGACCTAAACTAAATTTTAGTCAGAACCAGAATTCTTTCGTTGTTCTAAGTTTCGGTAGGAACCAATAATGTCTCCTTGTTGTTTCTAAACCAAATATTTCGTCACAAGCTAATTTCTAGTCAATAGGGAAAAATTTTTCCTCCTATTTTGCGAAATGTAAGAACAAAACCAAAAATATTGTCACTGGGGAAAAATAAAGAAAAAAAGAAAATAGAAAAAAAATTCAACTCGTGCGTTTGGACAACTCACCATGATAGTAAAGTGCACCAGATGCATTTAGAGGAGGAGGACTAGGAGCAGTTGCCCCAGCAGTGGGACTATGTGGGCTCCAACAGGTCTGTGTTCCTTGTCGATTATTATCAACATCGCCAACAACATCGATTTCCTCCTCCTCGTTTTCACTTCTATCCCTCTTCTCCTGAAGATTGACGTCGCCAACAAGACCTCTCCCAACTGATGCAGCAATATCATCCGCAGCAACAATTTCCTCATCCAATGTTTCACTATCCTCGACTCTGTCCGGCCACGGATACGCCTTCCATTTTTTTGCCATTAAACACCTAGGCATCCTGAGATAATTGTTAAAACGTTTCCTTAGAAATTAATAATAATGATGATGATGATGATGAGAATTGAGGTTGAAGTCTCAGGTCACGCGGCGGCAGCGCATACACCCGAGCGCAGCAACAGGATGAAACGGCAGCAACAGTGTACGTTCAGCAACAGGAGCGCCTTCGACGCCGGCGTCTACGTCTCGCACGCTTCCTCACACTGAAGGGAAACTTCCACTGACAACTCGTGGCCGGCTCCCAGGTCGAGGGTGGTCGCCCTTCAAATATCGTCATCGGCACTGAACACTATCCCCATTTCCCGCCACCATTTTTTTTTTCTTCTAATGCTTTCCCTTTTTCGAATTGTCAAACACAAACACACACACACGCACTCTTTTTCCCCTTCTTTAGTAACGATGGATCTTCATTCTTTCCAGTTTGCACTGATAATTTTTTTTTTTGACAAAAGGGGAAATTGGGAAAATTTTTTTAGTAGAGAGTTGAAAAAGTAATGTAGGAGAGAGAGAGAGAGAGAGAGGAGGAGGAAGAAACAAGACACAGAAGAGAAAAGAAGAAAAATCCTTGTAAACTGGCCCCGTGGTGGCCCTTGCCAGGGATGGGCACTAATAACG
This sequence comes from Leptopilina clavipes, assembly GCA_001855655.1. NCBI lineage: Eukaryota > Metazoa > Arthropoda > Insecta > Hymenoptera > Figitidae > Leptopilina > Leptopilina clavipes. The sequence continues at coordinate 9,207 of JUFY01028466.1, read as the reverse complement.
CGGAATGGGGCGCGACTGCTTAGCGGTGGCGCTCTCTCGACACTCGGTACCCCAGTGTTGCGTCTCACCCCTCTACTGCGGCTGTGCACCCTCACGGTGCAAGGAGTTGTAGTAGTGTGCGATACAGACAGAAGGGTGTCGATCCCGCTGCGGGGGAGCCGATTGTACGGACAAATGTTGTTTCGAAGGTGTTGGAGAATTGGTGCTGGTAGTAGTGGTTGTGTGCTGCTCCCGGTGGTGGTGGAATGGCAAAGGGTCTCTCTCGTTTCGGGGAAAGGGGAGAGAGAGAACGACAGAGGGATAGCGCACGTCTCTGTTTCGTGCTCCCTACTTTACAAGTGGGGCTGAAGAGGAAGGGGTGATTTTACACGGGAGGGATGAAGGGGTAGTCTCTTTCCCTTTCTCCTTTTGTCTCTCTTACTCTTGTGGATGTGGCATCTCTATCTCTCTCTCTTTTTCTCTCCCTTACTCCTTTAGAGAAATGCCTCTCTCTCTTCCTTCCTTTTCTCCCTTAATCTTTTGGATTGATGCCTTTCTTTCTCTCTCTCTCTCTCTCTTCTCTCTTACTCTTTTTGAATAATGTATCTCTTTCTCTTTTACTCTTCTTAAGTGTTGCATCTCTTTCCCTCTCTTGCTCTTCTTGAATATTGCATCCCTCTCTGTTACTCTGCTCGAGTGCTGCATCCCTCTCTGTTACTCTTCTCGAGAGTAGCATCTCTCTCGCTCTCTTATATTTTTTTTGAGGAAGGCACGTCTCTCTTTTACTCTTTCTGGGTGACGTACCCATTTCTCTTACTCTTTTTGAGAAAGGCTTTTACTCTTCTTGAGCGAGACACCCATCTTACTTACTTTTACTTACATCTTACTCTTACTCTTTTTGAGGAAGGCACCTCTCTCTTTTACTCTTCTTGAGTGAGACACCCAGCTCTCTTACACTTTTTGAGACGGCACTCTTTCTGAGTAACGTACCCATATCTCTTACTCTTTCTGAATGACGTACCCATATCTCTTACTCTTTTTGACGGAAGCACCTCCCTCTCTCTCTCTTTCTCTCTCTTACTCTTTCTGGATGATGTATTCATCTCCCTTACACGGAGGTACCTCTCTCTTTTACTCCTTCTGGGTGACGTACCTTTTTATGTATGGTAGTAAGAAGAAGATAGTTAGAGGAGGAAAGAAGATAATGTGAAAGAGAGACAGAGATTGGGTGAAAGAGAAAAATAGTAAGTGGAAGCAAGAGAGAGATATGGAGAAATAAAGATGGTAAACAATGATGGGGTGTAGGTAAGAGAAGAAGAGATAGGGAATGAGTAAAGGTAAGAGTAATAGGTATTAAGTGAAATAAAGGGAGATAGAGAATAGGCGAAAGAAAGAGTGATATTGAAAACGAGAAAGAGAGAGAGGGATAGTATCATTCTGAGATAGTGAGTGAGAGAAGGAAAGGGAGAGAGAGAGATGGTGGTAACATTTTGAGAGAATAAGTGAGAGAGGTAGAGAAAGAGAAGAAAAGGAAGAGAGAGATAGTAGTACCACTCTGAAGGAGTGAGTGAGAGAAGTAGAGAAAGAGAAGAAAAGGGAGAGAGAGAGAGAGATGGTGGAATAATACCTAGAGAGTGAATGAGATAAATAGAGAAAGATAAAGAAAAGAAGAGATGGTAATATACTACGAGAGTGAGTGAGAGAAATAGTGAGAGAAAGAAGAAAGGGAGAGAAAGATGGTGAATTAATACTAAGAGAGTAAAAGACAGAAAGAGAGGGAGAAAAGTAGGGAATCTTGAGAGAGAAAAAAAGGGGTAAAGATTGTGTAAGTGAGAGAAAGAGAGAGGAAAGGATAGAGGGTGAGTGAGAGAGAGAGAGAGTGAGGAAGGGATGGAGAGTAAGCGAGAGAAAGAGAGACAGGAAGGGATACAGAATGAGTGAGTGAGAGAAAGATAGAGACAGAGTGAGAGAGAGAGAGAGAGAGAGAGAGAGAGAGCAAGAAGAGAGAATATGGTGTGCCAGCACATGCGCAGGGGGGAAACATCGACCCGACCCGAGCAGGCTAGGCAACACCTGGTAGTGCCCCACGTGCCACACACACTGTGTGGGGAGGCAACGCCACTCTCAAATACGAGTATCGAATATCCCTCACTATGGCCTTAAGCTGACTCTGTGTGTCTACTGACCCACGCCAATACGATACGATAGGATCTCTCCTTCCTGCGCCTTTTCACTATTATTTCCTCAATACAGGGCTCATGTCTTATGCAGATTTTCATCATTTCTGTATTAATCACTTGATATTAGGCTCCTATTTATTGTTGGAATAAAAAAAGGGGAGAAAATAATTAATAGTATCCCTTTTCGTCTAATTTTATGAATTTCATTTCAAGGTTGGATTGTTTTTTTCCTTTATGTATATTAATCATTTTTTTTTTTTTTGACAAATCAGTTTCATTACTGGTTGAAAAAATGTTTAGAGAGATTAAATAATCTTTGTTGTAGAATTCCAATATTTGGTTGTATTAAACAATTTTATTATTTAATAGTATATATTAATAATAAAATAATAATATCATTGTTGGTATAACAATAATTGGTAGTCTTAGTCGTAAGCATTTATGTTTACAAAAAAAATTATAATCTTTTAATTAAAAAATCACCTAAAATTGAAATAATCAGATATAATTTCCATTTTATCATTTATTTTAAAGTAAGATTAATCGACTCACCATAGGAAAATTATGGCCAATGTTTCAAAAAATAAAAAAAAAAGGGTGACAGGACCGGTGCTACGTTCTCGAATCATTATTATATATAAAAGGGACACAAAAAAAGCGTTACGAAAAAAAAGGGGGAGGCGATCTAAATGGACTGGAAATTTCGTTACGAAGTGTTTGCTTGACTTTTAAAGAGTCTCCCTTTTTCAATACAAAAGATTCTTTTGAAATTCTTTGATAAATAGAATATTAAGTAGCACATCGAAAATACACACATCCATATATATACATAGGCAATAAATATATGAAAAAGCAAAAATTTTTCCCCATTTGTATCAATTTTTCCAGAATAAATGTATATATTATTTTTTTACAAAACTGATGTTCCTTTAAATTTATTCTCATCACTGGAAAGATATAAATTTGTATTTTCAACAGACAATATATTTTTTTATATTGAGGGACAAAAAAAGTTTTTATAATTTACTGATACCATTTGTGCAATTTTTTTTCGCTTCTTCTTTTTTTCTTTTTGAAACCCTGATGCAATTATCTTTCTTTTCGTATCTGCATATATGCGTAATACACGTAATATGTGTAGAAGGGAAATTTTTACTGCCAGTAACAAAGTAAAAAATTCCATCGATTCACTATAAAAAATATAAAAGAAAAAAGAACAACTATTGCCCTGCAGGAAAATGACTTTTCTGACGAAGTAATTTAAATACTTATCAAAGTATTTTAATTAAAATTTTCAATTTTCCTCTTTCTGGAATCGAAAGAAATTTCTTTTTTTTTTGTTGGAAGATTAAAATATTTTATATTATCTCCTGGAAAAATAATATTTCTGTTGATGAATGCTAAATTTGAAATGTAAATAATGAATTGAAATTTTGAAAAGAAAATAATTGAATCTACTTCTTTTGTATGTAAATCTTACAATTAAGTTATCACTTATACAGTAGTGTCGGGTGTTTATTAATCGCATTTTATATATAGGAAAATATTTGTCGACGGAAGTCACAATTGTGAATTTCTCTCTGCTGATTACTGAGGTATATAGTCGATCGATTGGTGTATATACTCTTTTCTCAAGAGGCAAAAAGCGAGGCTTACGTCGATTGGGTTTACTTATACGAGAAATCCGCGTTATTTACTTTTAGAAGGAAACTCTGGATGCTATATAGTGTTGAAGATCGGATTTTAAAGCCCGCAGTGCAGATTGTATATGTATATAGATATAGAGGGAGAGAGAGAGAAAGAGAGAGTTGGGGGATTTTAAACGCGAGAGCTTGCGCCTCTGATACCATTTCTAACAATCAGAGTCTACTTATCGATTTCATTGATGAGTCCAGTTACCTTCCATTTACTCACATATTTTTCCAACCATTTCTTCGGTGCTTCTAATTGAATTTCTATTACATATATATATATATATATATATATATATATATATATATTTTTGTTCGTTATATTTGTTTGGATTATATTTTGTCTTTAATTCAGAATTTTATTACGACAAACAAATAATTTGATGATGGGTATAACTAAATATTTTATTATATTTCAATACTTTTTTTTAAACAAGAAAATAGTTTCATTATGACAATTACGTACTTATTTGTAACTTTCTAATTGAAATTTACATGAAACTGGAAAAAAATTCGGTTTTAACAACCAAATAATTGAAGTGTTTTGTTCACTGAACGAGAATTTAGTAAAAAATATTGCTTAATATTGATTTCTCACTTGTAAACCAGAGGAGAACGGTAATTAGTTAAAATAATGACAACTATGATGAGTGGTCCAGTGGTTAGAGTCCTCGACTCGCAATGAAAATTCTAGGGTTCGATTCTTCGCGTAGGTGAAATTTTTTTCAAAGTAAAAAAATACTTGAATTGTAGAAATGTAAACATAGGGTGAAAATTCTAAGTGTCAACAATAAAAACAATATGATAGTAAAAGAAATAGTAATAATATTAATAATAATAATAATAATAATAATAGGAAAAAATGATATTAGTAATAATAATAATAAATTGATGTACATAAATAATGTATTTAAATGGAATGAATATTTAAATAATTATCAATAAATATTTTCTAAAATGGAAAATTAAAGAAAAAATCTTCGTTTAATAATAAATTAGTTTAAGTAAATTTTATTTTTGTTTTAGAGTTTACTTAAGAAATAAAAAACAATTTAGTGATAATAAAGGGAAAAAAATTCCTTGATTATTATTTTTTTTTAAATCAAAGTATTTTCTGGACGGATTTCTATGGATACTGGGTAGTTCAGGATACTGAGTTGACCTTTGTTAACCTTTGCTTCGCAGAGGCCGTAGAACGTATATATAAATAATAAAGGGATGCTGAAGCAAGAGATGAGATACAGAGGACCCTGGGGATTTTAAATCCAATGAATTTTAATTTCTAAACACTTTTTAATAGTTGATTCAAATGGAAAATGTGGAGAAATTGGAATTTTTTTAAAAGGAGTTTAATTTATGATATTTATTTTCACTCTTAAAGACAATGGAAAATTTAGGTATTATTCAACTGTTTGGATTTTTAATGTGAAAAAAAAAATTCTACTGTTTTAAGTATTTATTTACATGAGGAAGGAAAAATTTGTTTTTAAATTAAGTATTTTGAATTTTTAATGGGAGAAAATAATTTCATTGTTTGTTTATATATTTATTTACAGGTGAAGGAGGGAAAAAAATGCAAAAGCTGAGAAAACTATTTGATATTTTTTCACACCTGCAGTGTGTTGAATGTTACAAAGTTTTGTGAGAGAACGAAGGCAACCGGACAAACAGGCAAGCCAGTAGAGTCAACTACCTGTGGATACCACTTCAGGCAACCCGTAATACTCTTCTGCGATCGTGTAACCAACCGCTTGTCCCGCAGGAGTCACAGAAATGGTCTGTAATTATTTCTTTTATAATTATATACACTGACAGAGATATAGAAAGAGAGCGAGTGAGAGAGAGAGAAAGACTATTAAATACAAAACGCGTTTGCCTCTCACAAAGGTAAAAATTATGTCAGGGTAAATGGAACATTTTTATTTAAAACTGCAAAAGCTCTTTATCGCAATTATATAAATACTTTTTTCTTTTTTAATTCGCTCGAGTTATTCTCGTGAAATTTAATGTATTGCGAAAAATACTTTCTTTTCCTTCAGAAATCGAATTTTATAATTCTATTATTGGTCTGACTAAAACTACCTGTTACTACTGGAAAAATAATTATTTCTACGTTTGGTCTGACAAAAAGTATCATTTACTACTGATAAAAAATTTCTAAGTTATGTCTGACTATAACTGATTTTTACTACTGATATTGAAATTCGAAACTTTGTCTGACTAAAACTTTCTTTTACTACTGGTACACAAATTGACAAATTTGTCTGACTGAAATTTTTTTACTACTGATACAAACTGTTAAAAAAAATTTGAGATTAGTCTGACTAAAACTGATTGTTACTACTGATACAGTAATTTACAATTTTGTCTGCCAAAAAACGTCTTTTACTACTGCTACAAATATTTTTAAAAAAATTACGTTTTGTCTGATCAAAACTGACTTTTACCACTGCTGCAAAAAATTAAACCTTTGTCTGACCAAAGCTAACTTTTACCACTGATGACAAAATTACTCCTTTGTCTCACTAGAACTGACTTTTACTACTTATACAAAAAATTACAATTTTAAAATTTAGCCTGACTAAAACAGTCTTTTACTACTGTTCAAAATAAATCATAACATTTTTTATTAATCCACTTTTTAATTCCTAACGTCATTAATTTCATTAAAAAAAAAAAAATTCTCCACATTTTTTAATTCGAAAATTACCAAAGGAATTTTTTTTTCTCCTAAATGGAAAATCGTTGACACTAATTGCCATTATATTGTTTGTATATATATTGAGAAGAGAGTTTTTAGCCTCTTCTTTTTATCTGTAATTAATTTGAACAATGTGACGTCATCAAACCAGTGACGTAATTCCGCTCAAGAAATGTGCTGAGAGAAAATGTTTCTCTCTTAATTTTCTCGGATTACCGTAGACCCTTCTTTTCTTTGCATTTAAATGTTTCTATTCAAGTCTAATGACGCTGAGCATTTAAATAGACAATTTGCTTTGCAACGATGGTTAAAGAGAATCGACTTTTTACTGGCGCAAAAAAAAAGAAGAGACATGAATACAGTATAATGTATAATAGGTCGTGTTTCTTCCAATTGATGTCATAAATACCAGTGACTGTAACTACAAATAACTGTAACTACTAGTGACTGTAACTACTAGTGACTGTAACTACTAATGACTGTAACAACTAGTGACAGTAACTACTAATGACTGTAGCTACTAGTGACTGTAACTAATAATGACTGTAACTACTAGTGACTGTAACTACTAGTGACTGTAACTACCAGTGACTATACTACTAGTGACTGTAACTACTAATGACTGTAACAATCAGTGAGTATACTACTAGTGACTGTAACTACTAATGACTGTAACTACTAGAGACTGCAACTACCAGTGACTTTAATTAAAAGTGACTATAAGTTCTAGTGATTATAACCTCCATTGTCCGTAAATATTACTGCTAGTGACTATAAATACGAGCGACTATAACAAACCGATGACTATAATTACTAGTGACTATATTACCAACTAATATAACTACCATTGACTATAGATATATATAACAAATAGTGCCTCTAACTACTATTGACTGTAATTACTAGTGACTATTAATACCAGTGACTATAACTACTATGGACTGTAACTGTTAGTGACTATAACAACTAGTGACTACAAATATTAGTGACGGTTACTGCTAGTTGCTATAACTATTAGTTACTGTAACAAATAGTTACTGTAACAACTAGTTACTGCAACTACTCGTTACTGTAATTACTAGTTATTATAACTACCAGTGACTATAAATACCGATGACTATAGAAAAGTTACTATGACTACCATTGACTATATTACAAACTATTACAACTACCATTGTCTATAAATAGAACTACTAGTGACTATAAATACCAGCGACTGTAAATACCAGTGACTTTCTTTTTTCGAAAATTAACAGGTTACTTCTAAACGTTTCACAATGAGTATACATCAAAGTGAATGATTGTAAAATGTGAAAAAAGAAGAAGAAAATAAAGAAGAAAGTTTGAAGATATTATTTTCCGTTAGATTGCAGCAACACCGTGTGGAGCGAAAATTTCCCTTGTCCCTTGGGAATCACGTCGCATTCTCTCTCTCTCTCTCTCTCGCGCGTACAACGTCGCAGCCAAGCTAATTTCATCTCGTGCTCGTATAATCTCCCCCAGGGACTTTATCCGAATCGAGGACCAAAATCAGACACACCGGGGCGCTATAAATTATTTCCCAACATTACTCCTTGTTGCTTCCTATGAGAAATAGTTAAGAAGAGCGCACAGTTCGCCTACTTTGTCCCATTATCAAATTACGTATACGTGTACGTTTATACACATTATGAATTATTACGATGATGGTTGAGTGGGAAGTTTTCGTCCAAGAATAGTGCGGGTCAAACTTGTTGTTGTTTTGATTGTATAACTATCATTATTTGTAACTACCACCGATTGTAACGACCATATTTGTTACTAGCTCTTACTACAACTACCATAAATTAGAACCACCATTAATGGTAACTACCACAGTAAATACATAAATAGTAGATTAGAATTTGGTAGTTACAATTGGTGGTAGTTACAATTAGTGGTAGTTACATTTATGGTTGTTACAATTGGTGGTAGTTATAATTTGGTAGTTAAAACCGTTGGTGGTTAAATTTATGGTAGTTACAATCAATATTAGTTACAATTCGGTAGTTAAGGCCTGTGGTAGTTACATTTATGGTAGTTACAGTCAGTTGTAGTTACATTTATGGTTGTTACAATCAGTTACAGTTACAATTTGGTAGTTAAGATCGGCGGTAGTTACGTTTATGGTTGTTACAATCAGTCTAAATAACAATTTGGTAGTTAAGGCCTGTGGTAGTTACATTTATGGTAGTTACAGTCAGTTGTAGTTACATTTATGGTTATTACAAACAGTTACAGTTACAATTTGGTCGTAACAACTGGTGATAGTTGCATTTATGGTTGTTACAATCAGTTACAGTTACAATTTGGTAGTTAAGATCGGTGGTAGTTACGTTTATGGTTGTTACAATTGGTGGTAGTTATAATTTGGTAGTTAAAACCGTTGGTAGTTAAATTTATGGTAGTTACAATCAATATTAGTTACAATTTGGTAGTTAAGGCCTGTGGTAGTTACATTTATGGTAGTTACAGTCAGTTGTAGTTACATTTATGGTTATTACAAACAGTTACAGTTACAATTTGGTAGTTAAGATCGGTGGTAGTTACGTTTATGGTTGTTACAATCAGTCTAAATAACAATTTGGTAGTTAAGACCAGTGATAGTTACCTTTATGGTTGTTACAATAAGTTACAG
>JUFY01028465.1:0-13020 GCA_001855655.1 Leptopilina clavipes | reverse complement strand
TATTAATAATAATTACATAAACTCCTCTTACTTTCCACTTGCAATTTTTTCCAATCTATATCAAATTAAACCTTCAAGCATTAATAATAATTAAATAATAATAATTATTATTATTATTTTAATTATTATTAATGATTGAAGGCTTTAAAATATGGTATAAGGTTAACTTTTTGGGAAAAATGAAGCAAATGGATATTTTCCACATCGAAAAATAAACAAATCTTATATTTGATGAAAAATCATTTGACATAAATCTCATTTGTCATAAAACTCACTTGATATCACTTGGCATAAATTTGACATTTAAAACTCACTTGACATGAAAATATATAAAATTTCATAACAAAAAACTAATTTGACATTATTCACATACTTTAAATTATAATACTCACTTGATAATTATGCCAAATGAGTTAAAAACTCAAAAACATTAAAAAGGCACTTGATCAAAAACTATAATTATTTTAAGAACACACTTGAAATAATGATATAAAACTCACTTGATATATAAAAATTTTTTCCAAAATTAACTCACTTGATTAAAAACTATAATTTAATGTAAATTTCACTTGACATTATTTCCACTTGACATAAAAATTCTTCGCCGACTTCTATATCGAACTAGTTTTCGGTAAAGTGATTTTAATTACAAATTTTGTATCAAGTGAGTCTTAGATCAATTAAATGTTAACACCTACTTATGTCAAGTGAGTTTTATGCCAAACAGGATTTTATGTCAAGTGAGTGTTGTTCCGAAATGAGAAAAATTTTATCAAGTGACTTTTACGTTAAATGAGTGTTAGATCAAGTGAGTCTTATGCCAAATAAGACTTTATGCCAAGTGATACTTATTTCAAATGAGATTTATGTCAAGTGACTTTTACATCAAATTAGTTTCAGGTCAAGTGAGTCTATAATTACCAGTTAGTTTTATATCAAGTGAGTCTTACGTAAATTAAGTTTTATGTCAAGTGACTGTTTAAGTCAAGTGAGTCTTATATGTACGAAGTGAGTCTTATATGTACCAAGTGAATTTTATATGTACCAAGTGAGTTTTATTTTCAAGTAATTTTTATGTTAAGTGAGTATTATTCGAAATGGAATTTATGTCAAGTGAATTTTACATCAAATTAGTTTCAGGTCAACTAATTTTAATTGCAAGGAGTTTTATGTCAAGTGAGTCTTATGTAAATAAAGTTTTATGCCAAGTGACTGTTAGGTCAAGTGAGTCTTATGTGTAAAATACGACTTTATGCCAAGTGATTTTAATTGCAAGTAGTTTTATATCAAGTGAGTCTTATGTAAATTAAGTTTTATGCCAAGTGACTGTTAGGTCAAGTGAGTCTTATATGTAAAATGCGACTTTATATGTACCAAGTGAGTTTTATTTGCAAGTAATTTTTATGTTTAGTGAGTTATGTTCGAAATGGAATTTATGTCAAGTGAGTTTTATGTTAACTTCGTTTTAAATCAAGTGAGTCTTATTCAAAATGAGATTTATGTCAAGTGACTTTTACATCAAATTAGTTTCAGGTCAAGTGATTTTAATTTCAAGGTATTTTTACGTCAAGTGAGTTTTATATCAAGTGAGTTTTATATCAAGTGAGTCTTATGTAAATTAAGTTTTATGACAAGTGACTGTTAGGTCAAGTGAGTCTTATATGTAAAATACGACTTTATGCCAAGTGAGTTTTACTTGCATGTAATTTTTATACATCAAGTGAGTCTTAATTTTTTAAATCAAGTGTTATTTTCTCAATAGTCATAGCACTTAATTGAAGTCACTTTTTAGCTACTTTTTAGCTACTTTTAGATACTTTTAGCTACTTTCAGATACTTTTATCTATTTTTTAGTTTCATAACTACCATTTCGCAAAGTGTTACTTTTATCCCAAAAGTAACATTTTATCGTTACTATAAGAAAGTTTCCAAAACATGATTACACTGTAAATAAGTATCAAATTGATACCAAAAGTATCAAATTCATCCAAAAATTTGGAATCAATTTGATACTTTTGGTATCAATTTGATACTTTTCGTACCAATTTGATACTTTTGGTACTAATTTGATACTTTTGGTATCAATTTGGTACTTTTTGTACCAATTTGATACTTTTGGTACCAATTTGATACTTTTGGTACCAATTTGATACTTTTCGTACCAATTTGATAGTTTTGGTATCAATTTTGTACTTTTGGTACCAATTTGATACTTTTCGTACTAATTTGATACTTTTGGTATCAATTTGGTACTTTTGGTACCAATTTGATACTTTTGGTACCAATTTGATACTTTTGCTATCAATTTGATACTTTTATGTATACCAGTGATATTTTTCACTGAAACAAAATTACCTTTCTTTGGAAAATTGAACCAAAAGAGAAAAGTGACAGTCACTGTAAAATTTTTCATCTTTTTTTTTTTTTTTTGCCTTGCAATGTTTAGGGAAATTAAGGAAACAAGTTGTTGACTATAATTGAAAATCTCTTTTTGGGGGTGTATATAAGAGCATTAGAAATTTTGTTCCTACCTTCTCTCGTCTCTTTTGAACACCAGTGAACCCGCTGACTACCAGCGACAATCAAGATTATGGAAAACTTGTCATATACAATTGACCATAGATTTCCTTTTTTTTCTCTCGTCGTTTATGAATCTCTCGTGAGTATTTCTCTCTCATCCCAATATTTCCTTGTGCGTGCGGGACATCTTGACGAGACGTGGCTGATGACCCACCAAGGGTGGTGGCGTCTCCGTTTACCAAAACCTTAATGATCATTTTATTATACCCACTTTTCTCCATTCACTATTTCGGAACCTCTCTTCAATATTTATTATTTACGCTATGGTGTTTTGCTCCTAAAAGTAAAATCACTTGTTGATTTTCTTATATTGCCGATGGGACGAATAATTTCTCTCTCTCTCTCTCTCTTTTGGGACATCGGATGTGAAAATTTTCGAAAAGGTAAAAATATATAACCGCACTATTATATTCTATGTGCTTGATTAAAATCTCTTGTCGTTAGTTTTTCATTTGCCGCACTTCTGGAATTTTTGCACCTGTCCGTTTCTAATCGCAGGTTTTCCACAGGTTCTAAGGTAATCTAATAATAGAGAGAGAGAGAGAGAGAGAGAGATTGACGAGATAAGAGAAACTTGAGGGATTTTCTTTTAATGTGTTTTCATTTTCCATTATGTCAGTTGCATTAGCTTACCTAAAGCAATTTTTTTCACATTGATAAAAAACTCATTTTCAAGGAAAAAAAAAAAAAAAAAAAAACGAACTTTTTTAATTCTTCAAAATTTTGATTTTTTAGAATTTTTTTTTAGTGACATTTTGAATATAGAATTCTGCTAATTTTTGCAGGTTCCATAGAAAAAATTGAAACGAAAAAAATGCGGAACTTCAAAATTGAGAATATTTTTTTAATTTTTTTCAAAATTTTGATTAAAAAATTTTTTTATTTAGTGCCATTTTGAATATAGAATTCCGCTCATTTTTGCAGGTTTAATAGAAAAAATTGTAACGAAAGAAATGCGGAACTTCAAAATTGAGAATATTTTTTTCAATTTTTCAAAATTTTGATTTTTTCTAATTTTTTATTTAGTGACATTTTGAATATAGAATTCTGCTCATTTTTGTAGGTTCCATAGAAAAAAATTCTTCGAAATTTGCTTTTAAAATTAAAACGAAAAAAAACTGCGGAACTTCAAAATTGTAGATATTTTTTTAATTTTTCAAAATTATAGTTTTAAAAAATTTTTTTGATTTAGTGCCTTTTTGAATAGAAATCCGATTATTTTCGATAAGGTTCTATAAAAAAAATTCTTCGAAATTCGCTTCTAAATTTGAAAATAAGAAAAATTTTAGAACTACAAAATTGAAAATATTTTTTTAATTTTTCAAAATTTTGATTTAAAATTTTTTTTATTTAGTGCCTTTTTAAATAGAATTCCCATTACTTTCTATAAGGTTCTATAAAAAAAATTCTTCAAAATTAGCATCTAAAATTGAAACCAAACAAAAAAAAAAATTCAGAACTACAAAACTGATCATTTTTTGCACTTTTTCAAAATTTTGATTTTTTCTAATTTTTGATTTAGTGACATTTTAAATATATAATTCCGCTCATTTTTGTAGGTTCCATAGAAAAATTCTTCAAAATTTGCTTTTAAAATTGAAACGAAAAAAAACTGCGGAACTTCAAAATTGTGGATATTTTTTTAATTTTTCAAAATTATCGATTTTAAAAATTGTTTTGATTTAGTGCCTTTTTGAATAGATTTCCGATTATTTTCGATAAGGTTCTATAAAAAAAATTCTTCGAAATTTGCATCTAAAATTGAAACCAAAAAAAAAAAAATTCAGAACTACAAAACTGATAATTTTTTGCACTTTTTCAAAATTTTGATTTTTTCTAATTTTTGATTTTGTGACATTTTAAACATAGAATTTCGCTCATTTTTGTAGGTTCCATAGAAAAAAATTTTGGAAATTTGCTTTTAAAATTGAAACGAAAAAAAAACTGCGGAACTTTAAAATTGTGGATATGTTTTTAATTTTTCAAAATTATCGATTTTTAAAAATTGTTTTGTTTTAGTGCCTTTTTGAATAGAATTCCGATTATTTTCGATAAGTTTCTATAAAAAAAAATTTTCGAAATTCGCTTCTAAAATTGAAACGAAAAAAAACTACAGAACAACAAAATTGATAATTTCTTTTCACTTTTTCCAAATTTTGATTTTTTTTATTTAGTGACATTTTGAATAGAATTCCGTTTATTTTTTCGATAAGTTTCTATAAAAAAAAAGTTCTTCGAAATTTCTTTCTAAAATTGAAACGGAAAAAAAACTGCAGAACGTTTAATAAAATTCAGAAGATTGAATTTTTAATTGGTTATTTAAAAAATTTTTGTGATTAAAAAGTTTTGCAGTTCAGGAGATTTTATAATATTTGAACTGAAAAAAAGGAATTTTTATCATTTAAATTTTAAAAAACTACCGAACTACTTAAAAAATTTAAGGAACTACGTTCAAAAGATTTTTATCTTAAAAATATAAATATCTCAGTTAAAAATTTTAATTCAAAGATCTCTTTTTATATTTCAAAAATAAAAAAAACTACGGAACTATACTTCAAAGACTGCAAGAACAACTTTAAAAAAAATTAAAAATGTTCAAATTGTATTTTTTTTAAATTTAAATTTAAAAATTCTTTTTTTTTTTAATTCAAATAAAAAAAACTACTGAACTTTCTCATTTTTGAATAATTTCGATTTTTTCAAAATTTCAATTTCGACTATTGTTAATCAAAGCTTTGTGTTAATCAATTAACATAACTAAAAATCTAAAACTACAGAACTTTATACAAAATTCAGGAACTTGAAAAATAGAAAAAAATTGCAAGTTTTCAAAAATGTAGAATTTTGAAAGTTCTACTTTAACTCGTGCTCATAGAGTTCTGTAGTTGAGAATTGTTTTTAATTTGAAATAATAACAAGGATTCAAGTTTTCAAAAACTACTGAACTACTACAAAAACTCTAAAAACTACTTGATAAATATTTTAAAATATTAGGTTCAGTATTTTTTTAAATTTTGAATTGAAAAAGTACACATTCTTTTTTTATTTCACATTTTAAAAAACTACTGAACTTAGTAATTTTAAATTCTTTTTAAATTTTTCTAAATTCAGATTTACGAGATTTACAATTTCTGTTCAAAAATTGAAGTTCCAAAAAAACTTAATATTAAACAATTTTTACTTGTCTTAAAAGCCAAAAAATCTACAGAACTTACTGTATTTGAAAAATCATTTACATTAACAATTTTTTGAATTTATAATCCAATTTATCAATTGAATTTTGAAAATTTGTTGGTAATTTCAAAATTTTTGTGTTTATTAGAAACAACGTTATAAAAAATTTTTACAGAACTTTTACAGAACTTTATGAATCCGTAGATTAACGAAATTCTGATTAAAATGCAAAATTCTAATTTTTGCAAAGATGAAAAATTTCTGAAAATGGAAATTAAAAAATAAAAATATTTAAATATCAAAAGTTCCGTAATTTTCTAAATTTTAGTTTCTGTTATGCTTTCTTTAATTTTCAAAACTTGAAATGTTCCAGAACTATTGAGACTAATTAAAAACTTTTATTTCGCATTTAAATTCACGAATTTGCCAAAAAAAGTACGGAACTATCAAATTTTTTCAATAATTTCATATATATATATTTTTTTTTTTTTGACATAAGTACATAAGAAATATTTGCATTTAGAAAAAAATATAATGACCGGTATATCTCTTTAGAAATCGTTACAAAATTATTTTCTCAGAACTATTATAGATGTTAGAAACATGTATTTCGATTCTTTTGAAAATGTGCGGAACTAATAATAATGATTTTAAAAACGTTTAAAATTTCATGAGAATATTCAAAAATATAAATACGCACTAATATTATTATATATTCATTGTATATATGTGCACAATACACAATATATGTTCAATATAATTGCAACCATAAGATTTTTAACCGACTTTCTGATTTTATCATTAAAAAAATATTTAAAAGATAATTTGCGATAAAGATTTTCCATATATATATCAAAAAACGATAATAATTTTCAATTTAAAGTAAATTTACTTATAATTGAAAATTATTATCGTTTTTTGATTACATCGGTCATATAATTAGTCAAACGAAATCCACAAAGATGACTAATTTTTTTTCACGCTTTTACAAATTATCATAAAATATATATATCAGAACAAAAGAAGAAAAAACTTTCGCGAGTTTGAAAACATTTTTTTAATAGAGTGCAGTAAAAAAAAAAATTTTAGAGTTTTTTCTTCGAGATCTTTTTTTTCATTCTTGTATTATAGTTAATATTATTATTATTATTATTATTATTACTATAGACGAACACAATTAAAAAAAATGTAGGTCAAATGCAAAATGTCAAATAGTGAACATAACCTCAAAATTGTTTGCTTATAGTTTGTAGTTCAAGAGGCTAAAAAAGACCTAAAATTTTAGGTCAAAAGTCATCTATCAAAATGCAAACATAACATAAAAAATCAGGTCAAAATCACATGTCAAATGTCAAAAATAAACTTAAAATCAAGGTATAAAAAATTTTGCAGTTTAAAGGGACATAACCTTAAAATTTAGGTCAAAATTCAAACAAAACCTTAAAAATCAGGTCAAAATAACATGCAAATGTAAAATATAAACTCGAAATTAGGGCCAAATATTATATTTTAAAAAGCAGACAGAAAAATTAAATTTAGGTCAAAATTGGAACACAACATGAAAAATCAGGTCAAATGTCAAACATAATATAGAAATTGCAGTAAAAAGTTATACTTTTACAATCGAACAGAACATTAAAATTTAGGTCAAAATTTAAAGGTCAATATTCTAACACAACTTAAAAATTAAGGTCAAAGGTGGAACATCATTTCGAAATTGTAGTAAAAAGTTTTACTTTAACAATCGGACAGAACACTAAAATTGAGGTCAAAATTTATAGGTCAAAATTTGAAGACAACCTAAAAATTAAGGTCAAATGGCAAACATAATCTCGAAATTGACATAAATCGTTTTACTGTAACAAGTAAGACAGAACCTTAAAATTTAGGTCAAAATTTCAATTCACAGGTCAAAAGGGCGATATAACCTTAAAAATAAGGTCAAAATCACATTTTACGGTTGAAACAAAATTTCAAAATTACGGAAAAATTTTCGCTTTATGAAGTAAACAGAATTCTAAAATTTAGGTCAAAATTTACTGGTTAAAATGCAAATACAACTTCAGAAATCAGGTCAAAATCACATGTCAATTGTAAAATATAATCTCAGAATTAGCGTAAAAAAGTTTTACTTCAGGAATCAGACAGAATTCTAAAATTTAGGTCAAAATTGATTTGTGACAAGTCAAAAGTGGGGTCTAATTTTGAAAATTAGGTCAAACTGATCAGTCAAGAGGTGAAATTATCCTCTAAATTTAGTTGCAGTCACATAACAGGAAGCGAGCTTAATCTCAAAATTTAGGTCTAAAAACTTAGGTAAATATACGAACATGGAAGAATTAGGTCAAAAACCGTGGGTTAATAAACGAATATTGGAACAAATTAGGTCAAAAACAGTAGGTCAATAAACAATCATTAAAAAATTAAGTTGAAAACCTTAGGTCAATATACGAACATGGAAGAATTAGGTCAAAAACCGTGGGTTAATAAACGAATATTGGAACAAATTAGGTCAAAAACAGTAGGTCAATAAACAATCATTAAAAAATTAAGTCGAAATCCGTTGTCAATAAACGAACATGGAAAAAATTAGGTCAAAAACCGTAGGTCAATAAACAATCATGGAAAAATAGATGAAAAACCGTAGGTCAATAAACGAACATGAAAAAGTTAAAGGTAAAAAACAGGTTAATAAGCGAAAATGAAAAAATTTAGGTCAAAATTCGCAGGTCAAGAGAAGAACATGTATTATAAATAATAAGTAAATAATAACCGATAAGTTTGTGATTTTATTATTTATTTCTGAAAGGAAAAATGAGGAATAAAGAAAAATGGTAAAATTTGTTAATTCTTTATTCACTGCATTAAACAAATACATTTTTCAAAGATAAACAACAACAAAAAAGAACAGCCTTTTTATTTAACAAAAAATTTATTGCACACAGTCGTTTTTATTATTAATATTGTTTTTTTCCGATGATCATTTTTTTTATAGTTGTCAAGATAAATTATTTTTTAAAATTATTGCTCAAATTACAATCCAATTAAAAATGTCCACTTG
Organism: Leptopilina clavipes; assembly: GCA_001855655.1. Classification (NCBI taxonomy): domain Eukaryota; kingdom Metazoa; phylum Arthropoda; class Insecta; order Hymenoptera; family Figitidae; genus Leptopilina; species Leptopilina clavipes. The sequence continues at coordinate 4,205 of JUFY01028465.1, read as the reverse complement.
AAATTGAATCTGAAAAAGAAACAATTTAAAAGATTTTTTTATTATTATTTGTTATTGTTTTTATAACAATAAATTAATATGTAAATAAAATAGTGAAAAAAATGAATGTTAAAAAAATAAGAAAATTGAGTAGAAAAATTAAAAAAAAAATTCACTCATGAGGAATTGAACGCAAGATAGTTTGCTGGAGAGTCAAGAACGTTATCCACGCGGCCATGGTCAGCGAAATCAATTTTTTTTCTTTATTCATTTGAAAAATTAATTGATATTATTTTATTTATAATACAATAATAAAATAAGACATTATTTAGTATAATTATAAAATATTAATAATTATACTATGAGTCATCTATCAAAATGCAAACATAGCATAAAAAATCAGGTCAAAATCACATGTCAAATGTCAAAAATAAACTTAAAATCAAGGTATAAAAAAATATAAATAATTTTAAAATTATAAATATATTGAAAAAAATTATACATGTTAATTTTTTTTTAATTTTTGAAGAATTTTGCAAAGTAAAAAAATAAAATAAAGAGAAAAAAATTAATTTTTAAGAAATGAGAAAATCGATATAATTAATTTTCGATTGGTGGACCCTTTTAGGGATGTTTTGTTTGTTCATCGAGAGAGAGATTCAACTATGACGGGAATGGATTTGTCGTGCAGCTGTGTACACTGCTTAATGTAGAAAATGTTTAACTAGGGGTTATTTCATTTGCTGGTTAAGGTGTCCCTAATCCAATGCTAACTAACCTCTCGCTTAAAACCTTGTATCGGATCAAGGAGAGAGAGAGAGAGAGAGAGAGAGATGGTGCCAAGATCATTGCGCACAATTAGATTTTAATCGGATTTTCCTATTTTCAATCTCTCTCTCTCTCTCTCAAATATTCTCATCCTGAGTATCAAAATGGCTCGTATGAATATTCCACATATCTAATTTGACATAAAATTCATTTGACATACATTCCATTTAACATAAAAATCATTTGACATAAAATTCATTTAACATAATTCCCATTTGACGTAAAAATCACTTGACATGAATTTCATCGGACATAAAATTCATTTGACATACACATTCCATTGGACATAAAAATCATTTGACATAAATTTTATTTGACATAAAATTCATTTAACATAATTCCCATTTGACATAATCATTTCATATAAATTTCATTTGACATAAAATTCATTTAACATAATTCCCATTTGACATAAAAATCACTTGACATGAATTTCATTTGACATAAAATTCATTTGACATATACATTCCATTGAACATAAAACTCATTTGACATAAATTTTATTTGACATAAAATTCAATTGACATAAATTTTATTTGACAAATGATATTTTATCAAATGATTACATTTGATATAAATTTCATTTGACATAAATTTCGTTTGACATAAAATCAGATGCATAAAATTCAATTGACATTTAAATGACATTTATCGTAATCATTTGATATAAATTTCATTTGACATAAAATTCATTTCACATAATTTCCATTTGACACATTAAAATCACTTGACATGAATTTCATTCGACATAAAATTCATTTGACGTAAAACTCGTTTAACATAAATTTTATTTGACATAAAATTCATTTGACATAAATTTTATTTGACATAAAATTCATTTGACATAATTTTCATTTTACATAAAAGCACTTGACTTGCTTTTCATTTGACATAAAAATCACTTTACACAAAGTCCATTTGACATAAAAATATCTCTATGTAAATTTTAAAATTGACCACTCAGAATTTTCTTGATAATATGTATAACTGGTTATTTCTAAAATTAGCGCCAATATTTCTATGTCAAATGAACTTTATGTCAATTTTGTTTATGTTAAATGAAATTTTTATCAAATGAATTTTATGTTAAATAAAGTTTATGTCAAGTAAAATTTATGTCAAATAAAATTTATGTCAAATAAAATGTATGCCAAATGAGTTTTATGTCAAATGAGTTTTATGTCAATTGAATTTTATGTCAAATGAAAATCTCAAATGTCGTTTAGGTCAAATGAAATTCATCTCAATTGAAATTTATATGTTAAATGATTTTATGTCAAATAATTATTACGTCAAGTATAAGATTTCTGGAATATTCATCCGAGCCAATTACTAAAATTCATTATTTTTATTTTTACTTTTACCTTTTTGCTAATTTCCCTCTGTATTTGTGTTAAATGATTCTTGCGAATTATTAGAAATATTTTCCCGATTTTCTTCATCATCAACATCATCATCGACAATTATTTTTCTCGCCTCTCTCGATGCATCATATTCTTCTCCAAGTCTTCTATAAGTTACAGCTCGATTTTCCAAAATTTCCTTAATAATTTCTGAAATGAAAAGTAAAAAATATATTTTTATTTACACAAAAAAAGGAATTAATATCGTAAATATTTTTTTTAAATAGTCGAATATAAATTTTAAAAGTTAGGTCAATTTTCACCGAAGAAAACAAGAAAGAAAACTTAAAAATATAACTCAAGATACTAATTTAGGTCAAAAAGGGTAGGTCAATAGACAAATATAAGTTTAAAAAATGTAGGTCAATTTTCACAGATATAAACAAAAATAGAAACTTCAAATGTATTTCAAAAAGCCCCAACTTAGGTCAAAATCATAGGTCAATTGGCAACTTGAGTTTAAAAATTAGGTCAATAGGTCAATATTGATTATTGACAAATCAAATTGAAAACAGAAACAACGAATATATACAAATTTAGGTCAAAAATCACAGGTCAATAGGCGAATATAGATCTAAATTTAGATCAAAACCATAGGTCAATTGGCAACTGGGGTTTAAAAATTAGGTCAATAGATCAATATTGATTATTGACAAATCAAAACGAAAACAGAAGCAACGAATATATACAAATTTAGGTCAAAAATCACAGGTCAATAGACGAATATAGGTCTAAATTTAGGTCAAAATCATACGTCAATTGACAACAGGAGTTAAAAAATTAGGTCAATAGGTCAATTGGAAACTGGAGTTTAAAAATTAGGTCAATAGGTCAATATTGATTATTGACAAATCAAAACGAAAACAGAAACAACGAAAATATACAAATTTAGGTCAAAAATCACAGGTCAATGGGCGAATATAGGTCTAAATTTAGGTCGAAATCATAGGTCAATTGGCAACTGGAGTTTAAAAATTAGGTCAATATGTCAATATTGATTATTGACAAATAAAAACGAAAACAGAAGCAACGAATATATACAAATTTAGGTCAAAAACCACAGGTCAATAGGCGAATATAGGTCTAAATTTAGGTCAAAATCATAGGTTAATTGGCAACTGGAGTTTAAAAATTAGGTCAATATTGATTATTGACAAATCAAAACGAAAACAGAAACAACGAATATATACAAATTTAGGTCAAAAATCACAGGTCAATAGGCGAATGTAGGTCTAAATTTAGGTCAAAATATAGATAAAATTAATGTAAATATTTTTAAATAGTCGACAATATAATAAAGTACATTATTTCATTATATAATATTAATTTAGTAATAATAATAATAATAATAATAATATTGTTTAAATATATTTTATTTTTCAATGAAAAATTTCTTTTCTATACTTTATTTTAAATGATGAAACGTTGACAGTGTTTACTTGAATACAATAGAGGTTAATGAGGGTCTTTTCCCTTTTACAGTAATTGCAGGTGCGAAAACCTGCGTGAAAATGGTGTTTCAAACTTAATAAGGATTTAAAATTGTCAAAAATTACTTCCTGATGAAAAGTCTCTCTCTCTCTCACTCTCTCATTTTAACCTTTTAAAGGTATATGACAACAAATCTTGATGGTTGATTATAATATTATTTATGATACTCTCTCTCTCTCTCTTTCTTTCTCTCTATTTTCTCTCTCTAGAACAAGTAAGTAATAAGCTTCGAAAAATGTTTGTGTGAAAAGACGCAGACATTCTTGATCTTGAAAGATTTGAGAATGTCGCGACAACTTTTACCTGAACAGAGGCTGGTTTTTAGATTTAGAAGTCGATGGTTTTTGTTGAAAACATTTTTATTTTACAAGGATTTGGCAATTAGTCAGAGAAAAGAATTTTATTTCCTTTTCCAATATAATTTAAAAATTTAACCTGGGCATTAGATTTTTATAAAACTTTCTTTATAAGGGGTTTACTATCCTTTAATAAAAAAAAAATAGT
>JUFY01028464.1:0-19589 GCA_001855655.1 Leptopilina clavipes | reverse complement strand
TTATTTTTTACTATTCATTATAATTTATTAATTTTGATTGTTTATTATTTATTTATTATTTATCATTTATTATTTACTTGTTATTTATTATATTTAGGTATTATTATTCATTATAATTTACTATTTTTTATTGTTCATTATTATTTATTTGTTATTTATTATTTCCTTACTATTGATTATAATTTTTTATTATTGATTATTAATTATAATAAATAATGGGTAAAAATGACTCACATTGAACGACATATGCTCCTAATTCGGCTGCCAGATCGAAAGATACCGGTAGCCTCCCTTGAAGAATGTCCTGTTTGACTTGCAGGAAGAATTGATACCTAAAAAAAAAGGAAAAGGTTTGAGAAGAGTGGAAGAGTTTCTTCACGCCAGACTTTTTTGTTTTATTTTTTCTCTCTTTTTATCTAAAAAGTTGCTCTACTGCAGTAAAGTTGAACGTAGCATGAGAAATATATATATATATATACATTTGTGTAAAGAACTAAAAAGCCGAAAGGTCATGTTGCGGTTAAGGATTGACCGCAACTTGAGTTTTACAGTCAGGCCGCCTGCGGTTTCTCTCCTTCGCCGCATGTAAAGCTATCGTTAAGTACTTTTGCCAATAATATCTACATGATTCACATTTTCCCTCAGGAAAACGTTTTTCCTTAAAAAATTGCGATCTTTTTTCTAAATTCCTTTTTATTTTCCTGCGAATCTGCGATATCAATCAAACCCTTATTTATCAAATTCAAAAAAAAAAAAAAAACAATTCCGTGCAAAAAAAATTTTTTTCAATTTCATACTCTATTTCCAAAAAGATTTTTTTTTTTTTTAATTATATACAGAATTATGCCACCCAGATAAATGTTTTATTTGAACTAAATGTAATTTATTTGAGGTAATTAAACTGAAAAGAATTTATTTGATTCAAATAATGTTGACTATTAACAAATAAATATTTACTTGAACCAAATAATTTTTATTTCAATCAAAATAAACTGTAATTGAATCAATAATTTCTGCATTTGAAGCAAATACTATTTAATTGATTCAAATAAAAATTATTTGGTTCCAGTAAATATTTATTTGATAATAGAAATTCATTATTTGAATCAAATAAATTTTTTTTCAGTGTAAAAGTATATTTTTCTCAAAACCTACCAAACTTTTTAAATAAAATTTTTATTTTAACTAAATAAATTTTTATTTTAACCAAATAAATTTTTATATTTGAACCAAATAAAATTTATTTGGGAACAATTATCCCAAAAAAATATAAAAAAATCATTAGAATTTAGCAATCCAGTAACATATATCATAGAGAGAAAGTAATATAGAATTTGGTGGCTAATCACGTGCGCACTATCAAATTTTATTTGTCTGACATGAAATTAAGATTTTTATCTTCAACCCTGATTTATCGTCCATTCTGAAAACCGGTTTTTCACTCCGCGCCTCTAATCTCTATTGATAACATACATATACAACCAATACAAATCTCAAATCTATTTTCAACCCACATATAATCGCTGGCAACTTATTTTACAATAACTACAAATCACATATAGGGAAATAGAAAAATGAAAAATAAAAGAACTTAATGACTCTATCGAGAGTGACTGTATTGAACGACGAGACGTATAGAAAATTAATTAAGATAATGCATTAAACCTGATGTTATTAAATCTGGATTCGAATTTATCGACATCGACTTTTATAAATATTGTAAAAATAAAAATAGGCAAATTACAATGTTACACAATATTCATGACTTCCGTTCCTATATACAGGATCATATGTCTCTTGGCAATATAAACGAAGTCGTTTTCTTAATAAACTGGTGGCTTTAAATAAAATGAGAAACAGTTCCATATTTGTTGAAGAAGGTTGAAATTGCTTTGGTTTGCAACGCTCGAATTTTGCCGTCTTATCCCTTTGGCGAAGGCTCAAGTTTATGTCTGTTGCAGTTTTAAGACTCGTAGTTTCCATAGTGTGTTGTACTGTGTCTGCGTCTCTTGAAATCTACGCGTTTATTATTGTGTATACATATATATTCCAACACCAATTGTCGACTCGTTGATTTGTGGTTATTCATTCTAACACGAATGGGTGCGGCAAGTGACAAAAAATATTTCTTTACTGCCTTTCAGTTGGGTTACGTCCGGAAGACCCATGTTGCATCGCAGATAACATTTTTTGCCGACAACATTTTTTTTTGGTCATATCAAGTCACACTTGTGAGCCATACGCGACGACATCAAGTATGAGAAAAATTTCATTTTGTTTCAACAGAAAACGAACGAGATGCTCTAGTTTTTAATTCTTTTGTTTGTTTGTTGAAGAAGACAAAAATTCTGTAGTACATTTTTCTTTTGTTTAATAATTATTCTAGAGAAAAAATACCTGGGATGAATATTCTACAAATCTTATTTGATATAAAATCATTTAACATTTTCATTGGAGGTAAAATTCATTTGACATAAAATTCATTTAACATAAATTATATTTGACACGAAATTCATTTGACGTAGTACGTTATTTGGCATACAATTCATTTGACATAACTATCATTTAACATAAAATTCATTTAACATATATTTATTTTGTATTACAAATGAATTTCACGTCAAATGAATTTTCTGTCAAATGCAATTTATATCAAATGAATTATATGTCAAATAAATATTTGTTTCAAATGATTTTTACGTCGAATTGTGATTATGTCAAATGAAATTTATGTCAAGTAATTTTTATGTCAAATGAATTTCAAGTCAAATGAAATTTATGTCAAATGAATTTCATTTTAAATGAATTTCATGTCAAATGAATTTTATGTCAAATGCAATTTATAGCAAATAAATTATATGTCAAATGGCATTCATGTCAAATGAATATTTGTTTCAAATGATTTTTACGTCGAATTGTGATTATGTTAAATGAATTTTATGGAATATACGAATATGCGTCAAATGAATTTTATGCCATATGAATTTCACGTCAAATGAATTTTATGTCAAATGATTTAATGTCAAATAACTATTACGTCAAATAAGATTCGTGGAATATTTATGCAATTCGAAAAAAATTCACCCTAAAAATGAAAATCTGCGAAAAAAATACTTTGCCATTGAATGAAAATTTGGTCCTAAGGTTTATTAATTCCTTCAAATCAATTCCAACTTCCCTATAGTAGAAGGATTAGCGCATTAAATTCGACAGACAATTGAAACTTTACAAATTATGAACGCAATTAGTCAAGAAAATTGAAATTACACAAATCAAGGAGAGAAAATGATACGGAATATTATGATAATACTCAAAATTTAATTGAAACGTTCACAACCAATTTGCCATTCTCTGCGCAATTTACTTTAATTGACATTAAAATATCAACAAAAGAAAACCAACAATAAATTTCAAATCCCGAATATTTTCAACCTCGATAAAAAAATAAATTACAAAAAAAAAAAAATGGAAATAATCAGAGAAAAATGAAGAACCGAAAAGATGAAAAATTATTACCTCAAGAGTAATGAATATAATTGAAAGCAATTACGAACAAAGTAACAAAACATTTTGCCAGTAAAATAAAGAAATTTGCGCAAAGTGAGACCAAAAAAGAAAAGAAAAAACAACAACAACAACAATGTTCTGTGAAGATAAAAATAATCTCTCTTCGGAGTTAAAATTGTTTCCAAGGAAAAGAACTGTGGGTAATAAAAATTAAATAGCAATAAAAGTAACATTATACGTGGCAAACAAGACCTGATTTACTGAAAATAATGTGTTCTGTGGTGCGGTGAAAAGAATGCAAAAGAAAACGGACGAAATTCGTAAATTTTTGAGGGGTATACAGGAAAGAAGTGATTGGGAATTTCACGAAACAAAGTGCTACCGCCGTTTTCTTTTTCATGCTCTCCTTCATATATATATATATATATATAACCGATGATCGTGTTGTCAGGAGGCGCCGCGAGGTGCAATTTTGTGCTCTTCGCGGTATATATTGAGAGAGGGGAAAAAAAGGAAAGGACCAAAAACAAAAAACAACAACAACAGCGGAAAAAGAAAAAAAAACCAAGTTTCGAGAAATAAAAGAAAAAGGAGTAAGCATTATTGGCGAACGGTGAACCGAATTGTGGAATGCTTTTGGGCTCTCTCTATAATTTTCATTTTTGGTCCGGTAATTGGTGTGCGTCGTTAATTGCCATATAGCCGCATAGTCTTGTGAGCCTAAGGCCAAATATGGAATAATTTTCAACTATGAATAGGGTCTATAATAAGGTCTTTTTTCCATTTCTCTCATTTTTCTTCTTCTTCTCCTCCTAATCTTCTTTTTATTTATTATTCTCCTTCACTTTTACTTTTCACCTCCACTTCTCAGTTTTTATTTTCTTACTCGTTATTTTTTCCTAATTTTGTCTTAAAAATTTCTATTGACCTAAATATCGCCGAGAAACATTCCCTGAACATATTTTAACGTAAAATGATCAAAAAATAAAATTTAAAGAGTTGTTAGACACCCTGACTTCTGGAACCTTACGATTCAGGTATTAATTTTACGTATTATTTTTTATTTTCACACAAAGTGTTACGTTTAACGGATTACGCCTGGATCTTACGGACTACGTATTGAGTGTTAAAAGTAAAAAAAAAATTGCAACCATGAACTCTAGAAACGCATAATAGGCTTTTTCCTTCTGTTTTTTTTTCTTTTCATTTTCTCTCTCGCGCTTTTTTCTTTGGGTTTATGCCTCCCTTATTTTCTGCGTCATTCGCTCTCGTCCCGTGGCGAACTCTTTGTGCCCTCGCACTCTCCATAAAGTATATAGGAGAGGGACAACGGGGGAGTGTGTGTCTCTCTCTCCAGAGGACCTGAAGTAACCACACATGTAGGAAGTCATTGATTGCTCATACGCCAGATAAAAGATGGTTGCATTAGCATATAGATTGAGTTCGCTGCTTTTCAGGCACTTTTTCTCCTCGAGCGAATTCACTACCGTCAATATCATCTCCCGAAAGTGCTTCCATCTCTCTCTCTCTCTCTCTCTCTCTCGCTCTCTCTCTCTCTCTCTCTCTCTCTCTCTCTCTCTCTCTCTCTCTCTCTCTCTCTTTCTTTATTTTTGCTCAAATTGCCGCTGTTTGTTTTATATCGGCCAAGACTAACGATCGACAATGACTTATCACTCTTTTCTGAAGTAATATGTACAATAATTGCGTGAGAGAGAGAGAGAGTAGACGTGTTGATTCTGGTAAAGATTATTTTCTAGCTGCTCTTTTGTGTCTAACGCCGAGGGAAAAGAGAAAGAGTAAAATTGCTGAGCAGGGCTTTTGTTCTTTGCCACACACATACACAATATAATACTCTATATATGTATGTATAGCATGTCCTAGAAAATGACGTGTATGTACTTGATGGCCACTTTTTTTTGTATGGCCGCAGGTTCAAAAGAAGTTCTAAATTTATCCTCTGAGAAGATATTTTTCGTTGGAACAATATATGATCTGCTGTTCAAAGTAAAAACCTAGTAAGTCGCATTTGCCATAAGAGCGAAAGTCGAATAACAAACCTAAGGGACGCTCGCCCTTATGGCAAATGCGACTTTGGTTCTTACTTTGGACAGCAGTGATGCAATTTGATAAGTATAAATCTTCGTCATAGTACTTTAGACGTAAACCGTAAGTCTTAGGACGTAATCCGTAGGTTCGAAATCTTCTAATATATTTCCAACAAAGACTCAAATTTCCCATATGGTAAAATTTTGGTCCTTTTTCTTAATAGATATTAGGTATAAATAGGATGTTATTTGTGTAAAATCTTTTTTATCTGACCTTGTAATTTCTTCGATGAGTTTGCAGGGATCGGCTGCGTAGAATTTCACGCCAAAGTAGAGAGTGTGAACATCGAGGCTGTGATCTCCCTTTTGAAATTTGAGTTGCTTGCTGATTTTCTTGCTTGGATCGAGCCATTGCTGCAAAAGGATTTGAAAATTACAACATACATATTATATATCTATATTGAATCCAGTCAAATTAATTCCTATAGAGGACTCGAGGAGAGAAAGAGAGAGAGAGAGAGAGAGAGAGAGACTGGGCAATGGTTTGACGTATCGCTCGGGAAGACCGGAAATTATAGCAGTGCTCGGTATTTCCCGTTGATAATAATCTCATCTTCGTCTCCAGCCCTCAGGCCAAGTAATCGGAGACATCGGAGGGATTCGCATATACGGATTTATAGGTACCGAGAATCTAATTAACGACGGTCAATTCCATTTTCTCCAATTTTGCTTCCTAATGATCTTGCCCTGCCCACTAATTTTTCCACTAAATTTATCAAATTCATTAATATTTCCAATCAAATATTTCGTTCAATTTTCCATATGGCATATTCATCCTTATAATTACCGCATTTTGTTGTATCTCAATTTTCCCCTTCTACTGAGTTCTATTTTGTAATATTCTTCCGAATAAAAAGAAAAATGGAAAAATTGTTTTTGAAATTTATTTCTGTCAGTTTGTTTATTTTAATATATTTTTTTTCAACAAGAGCAGGTTTTAGTTTTAAGTGAATAAAATAGGGAGAGTCTGAGGCGAATTATAACCTTGAGCCAGTCAATTTAGTCTCGAATGGACAGAATTGGTCCAAAACCTGATTCCCATAGTTATTATGAGTGGTGTCTAGGAAAAAAAAGCACATAGAACTAATTTTATTCAACACCTCTTAGATTGATATCTTAATAGGAAGTTTTATCGCTTCTACTTTCGTGGGTAGCATTTGAATCTCTTTATTTAAAATGTAATTTAAATTTTTATCGGGTATTGAATATTTTAAATATTTACATCTAAATATTTATACATATAACACGGGCAGAAATGAAAAAAAAATTCTCTCAAATGAATTTATAAATTAATATTTTTTACAGAGGAGAAAAAAAGATGTAAAATGATTTATAAAAAGTTAGACAAAATCAAATACAAAACTAATAAAATTAATTACCAAAAAAAAATTACAAAATCAAATCAAAAAATTATAAAATAATAAAAAAAAAAACAAAATCAAATTTACGAGATAAAATATACAAATGAATACAAAAGAAAACTGTAAAACAATACAAAAACAAAATACAAATAACAAAAAAAAATAATACAAGCAATCTAAAAAAACAAAAAAATACAACAAACCACTAAAAAAAATGTAAAATATAGAATACAAACAATAAAACAAAATAGAATACAAACAATAAAAAAATAAAACAATCCACTAACAAAATGCAAAATAGAATACAAACAATAAAATAAAACAAAGTAGAATACAAAGCACTAAAAAAAATACAAAATGGATTACAAACAATAAAAAAAAATTGAATACAAAACAATAAAAAATAAAAATACAAACAAAAAATAAAATAGAGAACAAAAAGAATACAACAAAAAAATAAAAAAACAAAATGGAATACAAAACAATAAAAAAAAACAAATTATAATACAAAATACGATATAAACAATACGATATAAAATAAAGAAAATAACAGCAAAAAAAAAAAAAAATTGAATGCAAATAATACAAAAACAAAAACAAAATAGTATGAAAAACAATAAATTATCTACAAAGGTAAAAAAAAATCGAAAATTTACCGTTTGATTTTCATTGTCGAGATATCTCAGACCAAAGTAGGCAGTTTCCAAAAGATTCAGATGTCTAAAAACTCGATCTAAAAGTTCCTGTCCTAGATTCGAACTCTGTAACAAACAAAAAGTACAATAATTATTAAAAAAAAGTATAATGAATAAATTTACTAATTTTCAAGTATAAAAATTTCTTTTCTTCATTTTCCAATATTAGAATTAGAAATCCCTAATAATTGAATAATAAATCATTCAATTATGCAAATTGATTTATTTCGCTTAATAAAAGTAGCGGAACGACTCAATTTTTTTTTACTTTAATCGATTTCTCACAAATGTCTCAATCTTTTTTTCCTTATAAATTTCTAACTGGATATTTTGGCAGTGAACCTTAGAGATTCGAATTTTAGCGAGTGAGATTGAAATCGTCGGTTTCCGGTTCCCAGTGATTCCGCAAAAGCAAACCGTGACGCTCATTTATTTTCTCCCCAGAGGGAAACTAACGGAGCCAATCGAGGGAGTATATATATATATATATATATGTTTGATGCACTGAATATACGGTAAAGAAGTATAAGCGCCAAGTAAGCGTAATGAGCCAAGATGAAAAAGTAGGGTTGTGAAACAATGGGTCATCTCATTTTACGCTTATTTATACAGGAAGTGGATCAGCCACGTGAAAAATCGAGTGTGCGTGGGAGTTTAAATCGGGGTTTCATAATTTTATTAGTGGTCCTGGAAAAATATTTTTTTTCCCAAATACAAAAATAATGAATTATCGACAAAAAAAAATCGTTGGTTTTTTTAAAATTATTTTCTTCATTTTTATTTATTTTACTGAAATTTTATTAATGTTGAAAAACGAGTTTTAAAAAATAACAAAATAATTACGATATTTAGAGAAAAACAAAATCAAAAGGAGATTATTATATTTTTGAATCATTATCTTTCGTTTATGAGTCTCTGATTCTTATACACCGTCCAATTTATCTCGTTTACGAGCGAGTTTTCATGCCGTCTAGGCGGGAATTCACAGAACTAATGGCGCGAAATTCAAATTGAATGAAAGAAAAAAGCGAAAATAACACTCTTGGGCTAATATTTTATAAATAAAAAAAATTATACTTTATGAAAATAAAAAAATAAAATTAATAATATAAATGGTATAATATAAATAATGAATAAATATTTATTTATTTATTTAAACATACGGGCAACGCCCAAATATATAGTATAGATAATTTAAGTAATAAATAAATATATAATAATAATTAATTTAAATAATTTATAATCCAATTGTCATTAAAATCATAATTTACTAATAGATAAAACTTGATAATTCGTCAAAATTTAATTTTAAAAAACTCTTGAGAATTCGCAGACATATAAACGAGCCAATCAATTGATTTTAATACCTCCATTTTGATAAAATTACATTCGAGAATAATTTCCCCGAGATAAAACATTTTTTCCTTAAGAATGCAAATGAGATTCGAATTTGAAATAACCAGGATTTTAAATGCAGGGTTTGCTCAGTCGTTAGTAAAATTTGAATTTCTGATTACATTATTATTTCGTTAAAATATTTGCGACGCATGTCGCACATTTTCGCCGAAAGAAAAAAAATAAGAATTTACCAAATTTTACATTAAGAGGAGAAAAAAATTGTCGATAAATAAAAACCATATAAATTTATCATAATCGTTTTTGTTTCATCTCACATTCAGTTTCTATATATAAATATGACGAATACGAAAGCTTTATGGTAATACTTGACATTGTATCGCGTTTTTACTTTTCATTCTTTGATGGTTCGTTATTTGAGTCCCTTTTTTAAAATCTAACGACGCGGATGCGACAAGCACTATATATATATATATCTCCTTTAATGATCGTCTTCCTCTCTATTCGCGTGTAGACGCAAAGCGAGTGGATAATTTCACGATTCACTTTAATCTTTATATTTAAATATAGAGATCGTAAGTAATTCGTTTGCCTCAAAATAGTGCTTTCAATAAGTTGAAAAATTTTATTGAAGTTGAAAAATGTATTTTAAAAAATAACAAAAAATAATTGCAAGATTTAGAGAAAATCAAAATCAAAAGACAAATTTTTATTTCTTGGAATCATTATTATCATTTCCGTTTGCGAGTCACTGACTTTTATAGACCGTCCATTTCATCTCGCTTACGAGCGGATTTTCATGCCCTCTAGGCGGGAGTTCCCATAATTACAATGGCGCGAAATTCAAATTTAATAAAAGAAAAAAGTGAAATTAACACTTTTGGGCTAATTTTTTCGATAATAATTAAGTTTTTGATAATATAATTAATATTAATACAATGCAGTTTTATAATTATGTAATATAATTAAATATAGTAATAAATATTGTAAAAATTAAATTTTTTTGGTTCAGATTTGGCTTTGCAGGAGAGATTGCTTTTAATAATGCTTTCAATAAGTCGGAAATATTGTAACTGAAAAATGTACTTTCAAAAATAATTAAATAATCCAAGAAATAAATAATTGCAACATTTAGAGAAAATCATAATCAAAAGGGAATATTTTCTTTGGGATCATCATTATCTTTCCTGTTTGCTGGACACTGGTTCTTCTACTCCGTCCACTTTATCTCGTTTACGAGCGGATTTTCATGCCCTCTAGGCGGGAATTCCCAGAAATACAATGGCGCGAAATTTAAAGAAACAAGAAAGTAAAAATAACCCTTTTTTGCTAATATTTTGTCGATAATTAACAATTTTTGAACAATATATTTAACATATTAATATAATGTAGTCATACAATAATGTAATATAATTAAATAATCCCTGGTAGAAACACCTATATCTGAAGAATAAATCCCACTTTGATATCTATTTGACGTCATTTAAAAGATAGGAAAATTGTCACGAGTATTATCGGGACATTATTATAAAATTTATAGTAGGCGCCGTTGTTAATCTCTAGAAAAGCATCTATCCTTTACGCGTATACAAGACTTTTGCTTGTTTGTTTGTTTTTCCTTTGACTATCCTTAGCAGCAGAAGAGGGACTTCTCATCGAGAGGGTGTGTACTCGAAGAATTCTAGGTTCTGAATCGAACGCATTGACCGAGATCAAAGTTCCTGCGTACGCGTATATATATATATACATACATACATACAAGGAAAAAAACAAAGAAAGGATGAGGTAGCAAAGAGAAACAGAGAGAGAGAGAGAGAGAAGGAGAAAAGAAACTTCAACGATGGCCAAGGTTTACTGACCAATGCGACCGGTTACTCAGCTGCAAGTCCTTTTAAATCTCCGTAATCGCGTCCGGGCGATCATCGATTCCATCCAGTGAGGGGAAATAGCCTTCCCCTCCACAACCAGGATTGGATTCACGCCCGAAATTTCTCCTTCAAATCTAATAGATAATATTGATACTTATACTCCGTCCATTTCATTTCGTTTGCGAGCGAGTTTTCATGCCCTCTAGGCGGGGATTCCCAGAACTACAGGGGCGCGAAATTCAAATTTATTAAAAGAAAAAAGTGAAATTAACCCTTTTGGGCTAATTTTTCAAAGGGTATAATTAATATTAATATGATTAAATATAGTAAATATAATTTATAATATATTATACGTATTATTTTTTGGTCCAGACTTGGCTTTGCTGGAGAGATCATAAGTAATTCGTTTCTGCATTTTGTCTCATGAAGTCTCAATTGGATTAATTAGGCAAATTTCCTGCACTGTCATTCTTTGGAATTCCTTCCGTTTGGTGTAATCATAATTCTTCTGGTACTGTACCAAAATCGTGATTGATCTTAAAAAAGAATAACATTGAAGAGGCAGGAAGCGGGTAAGTCACAGCATCTTCCTTCTTCTAATTCATTTCTCTCGAGATGTCCGCACGAAAAGTCGAAATTAGACCGGAGTAAAAGTTGAACACGAAGAGTCTCGACCTCTCATGGATGTTCTTCTTTCAGGATGCATTGTTCCTTCCTTTTTCTCTCATTTATTTTCTCACACTCGCTTTATTTCTCTCTCTCTCTCTCTCTCTCTCTCTCTCTCACTTTTTTCTACCTCTACATACGTGTGTGCATGTGATTTATTTCTTTTTCCAGGTAAGACTCTCGATGAAATAGCGAGAGCGTGAGGTTTGGCTTTGGAAGGTGTATTGTCGGATCCGATCCGTATGTACAGAGAGAAAGATAGAGAGACAGCGAGAAAGAGGTCTATGGCCTGCGATGCCTCCTTCCGCGGACGAAGAGAGCACGGGAGGAGGAGAGCAGCAGAGAAGGACGACGTCCAGGTAAATCGGGGGTGGGGATATTCCGGTACTTCTTTTTCTTTTCTTTTATACTTACATAATATATTCTCAAACGAACGTACGCGCCTCGCTACCAGGTCCCACTGAGGGTTTTATAATACAGGTGCAAATGCTCCAGGAGAACACTTATCGTTTAGTCGTCTTCGTCATGAACCCGCGGAGTAGTGGTAGAATCGTCGGTAAGACCTGTGCAAAAACGTGACGCAAGCGTGTCACATCGGAATACAAAAAGGTATAATGCTGCCACATACCGATGACAATGCCAACTCATACCTATTTTTAAATACCAATTGAAAATGTTAATTTCTGAAAAAACTCTCAGAAACTTTCTAGATGAATCTATCCACAAAATGTATAATATTAAATACCAAACAACTGTTGATTATTCATTTCGGTCAATTTTCATCTTCTTTTTAAATCATCGTTAGAAACTTATGCAATCGGAAACGTTCTTGTTTCCATGGCAACGTGTGTGTAAGACAAGAACAGAAATATAATTGCCCGACCAAGAGTATACATTATCAAGAGAGACATGCTCCACCCTGTGGTTTATATTTCCGCCACTAGAGTGCGAAACTCTGCGATTCCTAGTACAACTTCTTTTTCTCATCAATTCACAACATTCCTAACCTAAAAAATTCACTATTTTCTTGAATTGCCATTTTTTCTCTAATTATATAAATAATTTCCATACATAGAACTAAGATGATACCAAAAAAAATACTTTTTCAACCCCTGAAGCGTATTCAGAACAAGATCTCATTAATTCTGACAGATTGGAAAAGATTTGAAACCGCGGAAAAAGAATTTGAAGAGTCTGAAAGACCTGAAAGGATTATTTATCTTCTGAAAGTCAGAATATAAAACTCGATAAATCTTGTACGAAATAAATAAATAGTCGCATATACAATGTATGGCAGGAAGAATAAAAATGACAACGAAAAAAAAAAAAATACACCTCCATTGCGATATCCAGCTGAGCGTCCTTATTTTACCTTCCAATTTATTTATGTACATGAAGGTGTAATGGATTTCGAGGTCTGAATAGCTCGACAACAAGACATTTTATGTATGTTAAAGTGGACTTTCATTGAAAAGTCAACGCGCAGGAGAGGAAGGAGGCAATCTCATTGGGTACATATAAGAGGAGAAGAAGAAAAAAAGAAGAACAACAAGGAATCATGTGCTCGAGGCAAACGGATGTGCCGGAAGCAAGGATATTCGTTCACGTTATGGGGGATTTCTCAGAAGTCGAGCCCATAACCCACTCTGATAGGCACACACTATAACTACTCAGTATGAGATTTTAATGGATGCAAAAGTATATTGCAAAAAAAAAAAAAAAAAAAATATGGAGTATACACTCGGTCGCTTCGGTGCTAATTTCATATATATCGCGACTTGAAAATGGCAAGGTAATTGAATATGCCTCTTGGCGCATATTTACCCCTCATTCAGGTTCAAAAAAAAGGGTTCAAAGCTATACGCTCGCTCGACAATAAGTAATCTAGATACTTACAATTAGCCACACGCGATGTATCTCTACAAAGTGCTCTTTTCATTTTTCATTCACATTATTATTATCATCATCATCATCATCATTATTATCATCTCGACTTGTCAGTAGATTCTGTATTCTTGAATTTACTGATAATATATCAAAAAATTCTAATTATATTTAGAGGTTAAGTGTGTTTACGTCGCCGAAACTAATTCACATTGTCCCCACTCCTGTTTTCCGTGGCGTATTGCGCAAGCGCTGGAGTGGGGGCAATGAGAGTAAGCGAGATATCTCTCTCGCACTCATTATCCCGACTACAAACGATTGGTCACGATTTATAGTAATCTCTTCGCCTATTTCATTCACTGATTATAAATTATTGTAGAGTGACATTTTTTTATGTATTTAATTTTTATTATGAAAGTTGATAATTAAATTGGATTGTGAACAGAATTTATTTGTATGACTTCGTAATAAACTTTCGATTAATTTGATAAGTGAATTTGTTTTATGTAGTATAAATTTTCACAGCCATGAAGTCAAGATTACACTTTATAGGCTTGATTTTGTAGAAAACAAATTGAGTACTGGAATTATTTTTTTAGGAGCAAAACGCCAAAATATAAAAAATTTGAACAATTTTTCCGTTCTGAAAAAGCACTTTAAAACTCACGGAGCAATTGAAAAAGATGAAAAGATTCTCCTGTATGGAGTGTTTTTCTTGAGGATTAAAAATTATTTACTGAAAATAGTTTGCAGAGGAACGTGAATAAAGTTCGCCTACCCAAGTGAATATACATAAAATATAATCAGTACGACAGAGTCTCGGTTTGTAATTTCTATATAGTCATTCTATAAATTACGGAATCAGCCTTAATACCTAACCTTGTCCTTTGAAAATAAACTTACAATTTTTCTTTCTAACTCTCCATAATAACAGAAATAGTTTTGTGCTATTATAATTCCGTCATGTTTCAAAAAAACTACACTGAGAAAAATTTTATTTGGATCCAATTGATGAATTACTTGCGACTATTATCAAATAAATATATTTATTTGTATCAAATAATTTTTTTCTTTGCAGTGGCACTGGATGAAAAAAATTTATTTTTTCAAAATTAAATTAGAATGCTGGTCGTAATTTAATTTTTTGCTTAAAGTAACATTTTTTATGAACAACAAAAGACTTGCCTGACAATAGTTTGCAAAATAAAACATCACGATTCATACATTGAAGCTATATATAAAAATTTCTAAAGGAAAAGAAAAATTGAAGAAAATGACGGAAACAATTGTATACATAGTAGCGAGCATGCAAGTCTGATTTGATAATTCAGAGAGAAAAAAAAGAATGTTGCGTCGTCCGGTGGCAGAACGTGGAAAGCATTGTTCTCGATGATGTCAGAAAACAAACAAAGAACAGTGTCGTCCGTTCGGTCACGACACTGAAAACAAGTATAGCACCTCTACTATCCACAATTCATTTTTTTTCCAGGTGCTTCACGACACAACCTGTATATAATACACCTACACAATTTATTCCACAGCAAGAAACGTACAGGATAAGAAATTTGCTATAATAAACTGTTCAAATTGACAAGATGAGAAGAAATCGCTCCTTCGCGATATGATTCTTCAAAACTTCTTTTTGTATAAATTAGTGTCGACTTCCCCTAAAGTTAGCGTCGACACTGAGCGTCGAAACATAATAAAAAAAATCAAACAATGTAGTAAAGATCA
Organism: Leptopilina clavipes; assembly: GCA_001855655.1. Classification (NCBI taxonomy): domain Eukaryota; kingdom Metazoa; phylum Arthropoda; class Insecta; order Hymenoptera; family Figitidae; genus Leptopilina; species Leptopilina clavipes. The sequence continues at coordinate 4,413 of JUFY01028464.1, read as the reverse complement.
TGATTTAAAAAGCAAAGCAACGAAATAATTCCCAGTAAGGAATAACGACATTGATGACTAATACATGCGGAGAAATAAATTATCCCAGGGGAGTGAAAAACATGTGAAGAATTTACGACTTTTGGAAGAAAGTCAGACGTTTTATTAATAAGACAGAAGGGAAAGTTGAAGGGTAAGAAGTATATTACAACAATAAAGAAAAAGAAGGTGAAGAATAAAGAAGAAGAAGAAGAGAAACTGGACTTAAAGTATGAGTAAAAGGAGTGAAGGAACTGTACCTCACAGAAAGTGAAGATAAAGTTCCATTAGAGGAATAATGAAAGAGACTGGGATAGAAAAGAGTGAGGAGAGATACGTACTGGAGATAAAATAAGCCGGAGAGGATGGAAGAATAACCCAAGTAAGAAGAACTAACGATATGCAAACTTACGAAAAGAAATCATTTGTTGGGAATAAAAATCCACGCGCACTATAAACAATTCAAAAATATTTCAAGTGTAAATATTTAATGACACGAAACATTAAAATTTTCAACCTTTAATCTTAGTTTGATCCATTATAGCATCAAAAACAAAAAGAAAAACCCGTTTGCCAGGAGAGTAACAGTACAGCATCTGAACATTACTTCCGTACTACCAAAACATTCAAAAATATTTCAAGTGTAAATATTTACTGACATGAAACATCAGAATTTTGAACCTGCAATCTTAGTTTGACCCATTAAAGCATCAAAAACAAAAACCTCTGTTTACAAGGAGAGTAACACTCCAGCATTGGAATTTCTTTTCGGTTTGCTTTTTAATTAGCGGTAGTGGTAAAAATGAGAATAATTCACTATGCTATAAAGAACATTTTGCGATCAGTAAAAGAAGAAATGTAAAATTAAAACGCCACATCGAATCTGATGAAAGTTTTATTGTGAATGGACCGCAATTTCTTCCACCACCTAAGACCCTAAGTTATGTCATTTGGTTTGCGGTCAATGTACCATCGTATAAGAAATTAAAAGCTACGAGAAGGAGTTGCAACTCTTCGGGTTTAAAGCTGGGCGGGTGTGTAATAAAAGTGCCAAGTTCCTTAAGGGAGAAGAAAAAGGGTTCGAGAAAACGTTAAAGGAACGAAGAAGAAGCCAAAATTGAGGCTGAAAAAGAGGAAGAAGAAGAAGAGGAAGATGAAGAGGACGCGAAGGCTCCATATTGCCTTGGGGGCCAACGGGTCCACCTTCAGGTCCAAGAAGATAGGTACATAATCATCTTTAGGTTGCGTGCACAGAACGATCTCCTCTGCAGTTTCTCTCTCTCTCTCTCTCTTTCATTTTTCATACTCGGTGCAAAACCGTTTATTTAGGCTTTGCTCTCTTGTCAGCCCCCCAGCTAGATTTGTCGTGGGAATCCAGGTTGCTCCGAGCGTCCAATTGCTCAAAATGAAGAAACCCCCCCCCCCCCATCTCATAATCATTAATAAAAAAATTTTCCCCCGTTCGATAATTTCGCGATGTTTATAAAATTAAATTCCAGCATTCAATGAAAGTACATTGCTTCATTTGAGGATTTGTGCTTTTTATGTGCAATGCGCGCCCCCTTTTATATTGACCAATTTTCACAAGAACCATCAAACAATCAAGAGGGAATACAGGGGAGAGAGATTTATTGCTGGCTGGCCAATCGGACAGAACCAACTTCCTGACCCAACAAAATAAGACAACCCTGTTATTGCCCTCTGAAAAAAACACACTAAGTGATTCGTGTAGAAAATGCACGAGAGGAGGATCTCGAAAAAAGGATGATGATCGTTCATTCTACAATCGCAGAGTATCAAACGCTCCTCTTGAAACCTTGAGGAGGAGAAAAAAAAGTTCCAAGATGCGTAGCATTTGAAATAAAGGAAAAAGTATCGAAGAAATTGTGTTTGAAACAAATGTTTTTGATTTTGATACAGAAAGTCTAATCTTCAAGGATTAAACAATATTGGAATTATTTTAGAATTTACAAATTCTTTCGAATTAGTTGTTCACTACTCTGAATTAATTCACAAATTAATCTCAATTTCGAATGATTTCAAAATATTCAGAATGATTTGCTGCCGAAACTGAACATTTAGTTCCTAATTTAGAAACAAGTCCAACAATATTAAGAAAACTCGGATTTTGTACATATCTATCATTTTTGTATACAAACTAATTTTGTATTTATGCGCACTGATTTCAGATTGATTTCTAGATTCTAGATCTTTTATCTAAACTAATTCCCAATTCATTCAATTCCCATCATTGGATTAATTTATTACTACAGAAATTGGATCTGTTTTGTCTGGATTAATTCCTAATGTTTGCTGATGATAATTTCCGGGTCGAGGCATTATATTCTATTTGCATTTCCGTCTAGACGATAAATTCCAGTTTATTACTGCCCTGATAAATTTCAGGTTGTTTCCATACTGAACCTATAGAAAATACCGACTAATTTCCGAGGCTAACAAATTCCAAATGGGTTAGGAATTAATTTGAATTCTTTCTTTCCATTACTACGGATGAATGCAGCTAGATACGATAGTAATTTTAATCAAAAGGGAAAGAATTCTTTTGCGTAGGGAAAAATCCGTTACAGATGGTAAAATAATTTTCCAGGTGTATACCCTATAGAGAGGATGGAAATCAAGAAGCATCGTATCATTTTTAAGTCTGTCAGAGAAGATGAAATTCTATTGATGTTTAATTCCGAAGGCGTCTTACAAGAGAAGCGCTAATTAGTACCGAAGGCCGATTTGACTAATAACTATACAGGGAAACTCGAATATATATTTATATACATATACCAGTTACCATGGCAATTGCAAAAGGTTATGATAACGACTTTGGTATTTGACTCTTGTAATTGGACATAACTATACGCAAAGGCAATAATACTTCACGGCAGTGATTCCCAACTAATATGGCGAAATTCTTAATTCTTAAATCATCTCTTCGTGGAATGAGTAGCAAACCAAAAAAAAAAAGAACAAGACGCACGCGGAGGGTTTTAGGAATTTGCTCTCGCGCTTAAGAGTTTCGCCAAGGGCGTCGGTGTGTTAAGTATATGGAGCTCAGAAACAGGCAGTTATGATCCCTCGAGACTCCACCTTCTCCTGATATCTCCCCTGAAATTCATTCATTCAAGACTTGTAAATTGTTCCTGATTCATGCACAACTTTAGCAGCATCATTTCTCCCCGCAACCTGTTATAAAAAAGCAATTTTGATCGCAATTTTATTATTCTATTTTTCCATCTAATATGGAATTTACAAATTATTGAATTTCTCTGTGCTCTAATTTCTGAATTTTTCCCCATATTACCTGCGTCCAAACTCTTTTCTGTTAGAATCTGTTCTTCTATATTGAATTAAGTTCACATAAGAAGCAGGTTAATTTTTGTAGCGAAAATATATAATAAATTCTAGGAAGGGAAAAAAATTTCACGATGATTTTCCATATATTCTCTACTCTTTGAAAATCGTTTCACTTCAACGACGACTGGGATATTTCAACACCATGTGTGTGAGTTTGTTCGCGCGAAAGCCGTGCGTGAAGGGCGCATCGAATTGCGCGAATTTCTCAAGTAGCGTCGCGTAGCAGTTTACGACTTCGTCGTGCAGATGAGCATCAGACATCAAGAAGCGCGTGATGAAAACTTGGTTGATGATACCAAGATAAAGCGCCTCACAATATTTCCGTTATATGGAACTTTCAAAGAACCGAAAAAATCCAGTTCGATTTTTACAACAACAAACCCAAATAGCACGTAACCTTGCGGCAACATTGCCGCAATGTTGTCACGCAAGGTTAGTAATGTTGCAATGCAATGTTGCCGCAATGTTAATACAAGCTTGAAATGTCCCACCTTCGCAACATTGCACGGTAAGGCTACCGTAACATTACACGACAACCTTTCAGTAATGTTACTTGGCAATGTTGCGTTAATATTACGTGTAATGTTGCCGTAAGTTGTACAGCAATATTGTTGTGCGATGTTGTCGCAAGGTTACCGCAATGTTGTACAATAATGTTGGAAAAAAGTTTGTAAGTATTTTTTTTTGAAATATTTTATCAAATTTAAGCAATAGCTTTATTAATGTAATTAAAAGAAACAATAAATTTTACTCTGGAACATTTCGGCAACATTACAGAGCAATATTGCGGTAACATTACACGGCAATATTGACGCAACATTGCCAAGTAACCTAACTGCAATATTGCATAATAATGTTGCCGAAATGTTATCGTGTAATGTTGCGGTAACCTTGCCGTGCAATGTTGCGAAGGTGGGACATTTCAAGCTTGTATTAACATTGTGGCAACATTGCAGTGCAACATTTCTAACCTTGCTTGATAACATTGCGGCAATGTTGCCGCAAGGTTACGTGCTATCTGGGTATTGA
>JUFY01028463.1:0-19727 GCA_001855655.1 Leptopilina clavipes | reverse complement strand
CCGTAAAAATCAATCAATAAAATTTCTCCCGGTTTTTTCGGTGCATAGTTTCTCATCTCAGCGTAATTTGTTTGATTTGAAACTTTATTTTTCTAAAAATCGAAAATGTCACTGCTGGAGAAATAAAAGTTAGATTAAGCTTCATATTCTAGAAAAACGTTAGTAACTAAAGAAAATTAAAAATCTATCATTAAATTCCAATAAATCTAAGTGAAATTACAGTAGCCTTAGGACAGTTGAGCGAGAAGACTGCAAGTGGCAAAGACAAGGCGTGAGTGCAGAGTTTCCTCGGAAATGATTCATGTCCCTCGAGGCCTCTGAAACACGATTTCAAGGGCTCCCGAGTTTGCTGAATTGGAACGTCGGCACATCCATTTCACCTAATAAGACATTTCAGAGAATATCGAGGTTACAAACTTGTCTTATTATTTCTGCTTCGCTGCCCGACAAACGCTTTATCAAATGAAATAATATCGAGTAATTCTTTCTTACCAAGTTTTAAACATTTAAATTCTTCTGATCTTAAGTTTCCTTATTAAAAGTTATGAATAATGTAACTGCATTTTATCAAACTTTATGAATGCAAAAACTACTGAATATTTACATTCCTAAAATCTTTATAAAAGCGGAGGAATTAAATAAGCCGGTGATCCTTTTTTACAGAATTATAAAAAATATATATTTTTACAAAATATTTAAAAAATTAAAACAATATTTTTTATTGAAGAATAGTATGAAAGCTGTCGTCATAAGACGTAGAAATTTTTTATATGTCTGTCTTACAAGAAAGGATTTTGTTTTCTTTTGTGAGCGTAGGATTTCCGTAAATCTCCACTCAAATCGCCTACCCCAACTATACAATGTTTCGTTCGTTTTTCCCCTCGAAAGGCATTTCAACAAATAGCTGTGTTTCTTTTCCTACAAAGACAAAAACTTAGACACTATTTTTGTGGTATCGTTTTCTCTCTAATGTCATAAGCGTCTTTTGGTGAGCTGTTAGGGAATTACATTGAAAGACGATTAGACGAAAAGCTCTCCCTTCATCTGAAAAATGTTGAAAACGTAAAAAGTGTAAAAGATTTTTTGCACCTAATTTCTTTAGAGGTTTTTTGCTTAAAGAATAAGCGAGTCAGGTCATTCCATAGTCAGTTGACAACGCACCTGGTAGTATGGTAGTCATCAATGTTATTAATTATATCGTTTTATTTTTATTTAACATTAATTCTAATCTATATAGAAAAGAAAATTCGGTGATAATTAAGTTTAAAAATATTAATTCATTTGTTTCTTTCCTCAATCGATCGTGGACACAGACTAATTTGCTTTTTTTCGTTTTTTTCTCTTTTAAAAAAATATAACAATACTTACTATTTATTTACTACCCTAGACATCAAATGCAAAAACTGCTTTTTTAATTTGTCTACGTCAAACCGATATAAAAAATGCATGTCATCCTCAGATGTTAAGAGAAAACTTTGATAAAATATTGAATTTTCATGCAAAAACTATGTTGACCTCTTTTCATTTAAATTTTAAAATTTTACATTTCATTTTTAAGGTAATATAATGACTAAGTTTTGTATAACAATAATTTCTTATGTACCGTGACAATTACAATTCTAATTTCAATTTTTACTTTAACTGAATTCCTTAGATGCAAAAGTTTTCAAAGACATCTTACATTTAAGATCCGGTGTGGATAAAATGCTTTTAAAAACTTTTCTAAGGTTCGCATGAGTTTCTTTTGCAACATGTTACTTTAAAGTTTACAAAGAGAATATAAATTGTGCTGAGGTTCAAAAAATGACTTCAGTATTATTGTTTTATTAAAATACAAACTTTCTTTAATCTAATCTAATTTTTTTTCATTTTTGTTCAATTGAGAAATATTTATTTCAAATTACAATTGTATATAATAACAAAATTATTTAATGACAGAAAATTTTTATGGTTTTTGAAAGTACAGAAGGTACAGTATAAATGGAATATTTAATGAAAAGAAAAAGGATTATTCTCAGTAGTTTTCCTGTCACGTTTCAACTTTGACCCAGGAACATAACTTTCACAAGAAACGCTTACATCTTCGCCTTATGACACCTGTTTACTAGGATTTTGCCAAAAAATTTTCACTTGGTTCTTCGTATAGTAAAAAATTTGAAATCCAATAAAGATTTATGGGCTGCAGGTCTCCGCAAAGTTGTGAGAATTAGCTAGAGCGAAAATAATAGGGTTGCTAGATGGTGATCGTATAAGAACTTATGGCTCAAGGGCCGTTCTGAAGACGCCGCATTTTACACTTCCGGCAATGTGGTTGATCCGGATCGAGAACTTAATTGTTTAGTTAATTTTTCAGAAGAATAAATAGAAAAAACTCTTTTTAAATACGAAACGATCTCTTTCGCTGAATATTTTTTATTTTTAACATTATTACGAGCACATGGTTTTTGTTACTATTTTAAAAAAATGGTCAGTCACTTTGCTTTAGAAAGTTTTATACTTGAATTTTTTTTGCTGTTGAACTGTTGGTGGCTACTTTTTTCTATTCATAAAAATTGATTGGTCTTGCCAGAGTTTGTAAAGCAAAGGGTGAGAAGGCGAGACGTCGAATACTTGCTTACTATGAGCTGCTGACAGTCGACAAATCGTTGGCCGTCTCAGTACGACGAAGCGAAAGATCAGATTTATAGCTTTAACATTAAAGCAGACGAAGTCGACGTTGCGTAAATATTACAAGCTTGCAATTTTCACATAACTTAAGTGATGGAACTTGAAAGCTTAGGTAATTATTTTAAATAATGAGTTTTTGTTAAATAACATCAAAGGACTTCACATACACTTTTAAGTTGGTTTTTTTAATTTCATAATGAACAGCCTTCTCACAATTTTCTTTTATCAAAATAAATACACAAAAGTTGGTTCTTTTTTTATTATTATAATTTAGTTTAACTTTTTAAAATAATGATAAATAAAAATAATAAAAATCCTTTACTTTAAAGGTAGTGGATCCCTTCTTTAGATAATTATTGTTCAAATATTTGATTGAGAGGCCATACTTTGGTTTGTTGATCATAGATAGTTCAGGAAAGATATGTTTAAAGGGAAAGTACTTGTGTTTTTATGATGGCTGAAAAGATATTTCTAATTATAAACTTCCAGACTTTCGAATCAAAAGTGGGTCAAAGGAAATAAAAGTATCTAAGTAACTTTAGTGTACCTGGAGCTGCTTTTAATTTCGAATACAAAATAAAAGCCCGGAAGGGTTTAATATCAACATTTATATTTCAGAAAAAGTAATAATTTTAAACTTTCATTTGCTGACAGGAAGAAGTAGAAAAATTAGAATTAAAATGTTTCCGCGTCTGTTGCAAATAAAGGATACTCTGCTATTTTTTTTATTAAAGTTTAACACTTTATAAGAGTTTTATAAGCCACTGCAAAATACGAGTTTCAGATGGCTCTATTTATATGTCACAATAAATAGTATCGATTCTCCCTAAAATGAAAATTCATTTGAAAATACGAAAGAAAGTATTCAAAAGTCACAGAAGTTTTATTAGGTTCTGACAAAAGTTTGAAAATCAAAAAGAAACTTTGAGAAGCATGTGTGAAACATTGCACATATACATATAAATGTGGAGCATGAACCGTGGAGAAGAAGAAACGAAGAAGCATAGACGAAATTGAAATTCGAGGTTACCAGGAAGCTTATGAAAGTAAAATAAATGGTGAGAAAAAAGAAAAGTTTTTAAACATTTGAAAAAGTTTGCGTCTCTTGATATACTTTCTCAATATGTAAATAATTTTGAATTCAATTAACGTCAACTTGCAACAAATACAGTTGGAAATACTTAAAAAAAAATTAAAATGTTATATTTAGTTTAGAAAGACGTATAGAAGGATGAGGCGCTGTCGTGTCAGTGTGTATTGAGTAGCGATGGAGATCAGATCGATAATTTAAGTTTCATTCTCTTTCTGGACATGGTAAGAATGTGATCATGACCAAAATTTTGTTTTCATCCTTAAATCTATAATTTTCTAAAGAGTAGTGTGATTATTTAAAACTAAATACTATAAATTATAGCGAAGTAAATTCCGAGATAAATCAAATAAAAAATATTATTCAATTTTTTCTTTCCTTACTGTTCACTCTCCGCAAACTATAAATTCTGTAGGTTATACGATCGTATTTAATTAATTTTTTTGTTTATTTAATTGAAAACATCACATCGTCAATGGAATTATTAATCTATAACGTCAAAACCGATCAATGCGTCAAAAAATCTAATTTACGAAGCCGGTATATGGGAGTGAAGCGTTGAAGTAGAAATGTGTATTGATTGTTGCGATTCATAATAAAAGGACGCAATTGAATCAGAAATGTTTAAACTGAAGCGTTATTTTCATATGAAATATTATTTCAACAATTAGATTGAAAAATCCATGGAAATTATTAATTAACGTTACCAATGTCGAAAACAAATAAATTACTCCCATTAAAACAATATAATAATATTTCTCATAATTTATAACGACTGATATTATTATTACATTTTATAGTTTAATATTAAAAGACAATGCACTTAATAATTTTGATAAATCTCTTTAATTGTGCAATCACAGTTTTTTGATACTAATTCGAATTTGTACAGAATAAAAGACAGAATTAAGTAGCCGATTGAATAAATTTAAATGCAATTCCTTTATTTGTAGGCGCTTGCTTAAGTCGACCCTTTAATCAAGATCTCGACGCTTGTAAAAGCAGCCTTAGCATTAAACTCTTGAATCAATATGCAACTTCTGTTGATATTATGATAGAACAACTAATTGCTTGCTTTTCGTCTCAAAGGTATTGGTTCGGTTTCGTTGGATGAAATTCAATTTACCTTTACTGAAACTAGTTTACAATACTTTGTTTACACTCCTGGTTGTATTCATGCAAGAATCCATTATTACTGTTTTAAATTAATATGCAGCTGCAAGTCTCTAATTTCACACAAAATTTAATTAAGAAATTGACTAATTATTTCAAAATCGGTGTACATTAATGCAAATTTATTACAAATTATACTTCAGTTCCGTTTAGAAGTCTGGAATTAGTCTTCCAATAATTCGTACGGAAATAAGAATATAAAATGGAGCTCAACATCGGTTCAGATTTTAGTTTGTGTTTTACAGTATTATATAAAGATTTTGAAAAATAATATTTCGCACACTTTTTTAAACAAAGTTTTAAGAGAGTAGGAAAAGTAGACTTTTGGAAGTTTAATTTACTAATTCAACTTAGTTAATTAGTTAACTTACTGCATATAAAGGTACAGACGCTTCGCTTGAGTACTGCTTCTCTTTTCACAACGAACTATCGCGCTTCATTTAATTTGCACCTTCCACAGAATCTTCAGTCTTTGAAGAACAGAAAACTGGTATGTTTCATTACTTAGATTATTTATTGTTTTTAAATAAATTTTACAATGGTAGTGACAATTAAAACCACGTGTATCATTTTGCAATTCTGATCCGTTCAGTTTGAACTAATAACTTTTTTTGAGTTTATTTGTTTTCTTAAAATATTTATTCAATTGTTTCTTTCCTTACTTTTCACTCTCCGCAAAACTATAAATTCTATAGGTTGTGCAATTGTATTTTGTTTGTCGTAAAAATTGAAAGCAAAAGTTATCTAAAAGTTACGGTTATTGTATATTCAACTATTATTCCAATTCAAAAAATATAGTTGCAGGGGTTTTGACTTTTGTGTATTTTTTTAAGCACCATACGATTGATTCGAATAAAAGCCGTGAATACATGAAAAAGTTGTCCTGATCCTCGAAATACGGCGCTTGGGGACTACGATAGCGTTGCCAAGTAATTAAAACTGTAGAGGATGAACGGATCTTTGGCTCGGTTGAAAAATGCGGGTCCATTTTACGGTGAAAATACGAGAGAAACTTTCTTGCCAAAGAAACCAAATCCCGTATTGCTATTGCACTTTTGTTCTTCCTTAAAATGCTCTACGAATTTAGTGGATTGCTGCTCTCGAAGAACTTCGATTACATTTTACTTTGACGAATTTTTCACATATATTTCTTTTATTGAGTATTTTCCACATATTTTCATGGTCTTCAATTATAGACACTTTGAAAATTGTTCCAAAATCAAAAATAAAATTCTTTACATTAGAAATAATAAAACGAATTTAAATTATAGATTGACACATTTTGATAAATTATAAGGTATATTTGAGTTGAGGAAATTAATTCAAACTTTATGAATTTATTCAAAACCATCTTTTGAGAAATTGAGTTGTTATTAGTTTAAGGATGACACATGTGAAAGGGAAGAGCCGACAAGTAATTGATATTGGTGGAAGGGAATTCCACTTTCATACTCTGCTGAAATAGATGCATGAAACCACGTAGTGTCTTAATCACAATGGACCATGCACATGTTTGCCATTAGACAAAGCGAAAACGTTTGTCATTTGAATTTAGAGAACTTTAATTGTGGCGATAAAATAATCTCATGACAAATCAATTTTTCTGCTCTACTGAAATTTCTAATGGTATTAAAAAATATAATGTATATAAAATAAATAAATAAAGTAAATAAATAAATAAATTATAATTGAATAAAAAAGAACAAAATTAATGTACATAACTTTATTTATTTTAAACTTACATTTTTGAATTAAAAATCTCTTTCTAATAGTAAAGTAGCTATTATGATTAAATCTTGCCCCTTTCAATTAACTTTTAATGACAGTTAACCCCCTCACAAGATTTATCAATCATTAACGTTACCAAGTTAACAAGTATGAAAGACCAAAGAATTTTTGATTCCCTATTACAGACAAGATTTATATTCCCATCCTCAGGAACGCTCCTTTTATTCCCATCAGTTGAAAATGCGTCGCTTGTCAGCAGGTTCGTCAAGAGACTGAATGCTCTTATCTGCCAGTGCTTCATAGGCGTCTCGTGAAGTATATTGTACTTCTTCACCACCAACATTATTCCTGATCTTCTTATTTTATTTTTGAATCTGAAACATAAATAACTATTCTTTTAATTCTCAAAATAAGAAAAATGTAAATTACAATTACTGCTGGGATACTCTTATATTTTAATGTTATCTCTGATAATATTAAACCTAAATTAAAATTTTACAATGCAGTCTTGCAACGTGAGAAAATTTTGCAACGAGAGTTTAATATTTCTTTACAACTGAAAGGAGTTTAGTTCGCGATGAATATTCAAACGATTGGAGTGCGATCTACTTGCCCCGCATAAAATGGTCGAGAGTTTTCATTTCTGAAGAAATAGTCGCGTGTGTCTCTTATGAAAATGATAATTTATGCAGTCGTTCGATAAGGAAAATTTAACACTTATTAATTAGTAACATTACTACTCAATGTATGAGCACCAAAATAAACTGTACATCTTGTTGGAATTTGAACTTTATCAGAAAGCTTTTATGCGTAAAGACTGACTGGAGTATGAAATAAAATGTAGACTACGAATTTGTCGTGAAAAATATCATAGACTTTATTTCTTGTTGGAATACTTTAAAAAGATTTTTTTTCTTTTGACGCTCATTGTACCATTCATTTAAATATTGACTCCGTAATAAGATCGTAAAGAATATTTTCGCTGGAATTAAAAAAACAATTTTTTACAATTTTTGAAGGATTAAAAGAGCAGAAAGCTTGCAATATGAAAGAAAAGCAAACAGTAAAGATAAAGTTTCAATATTTAATTTAATTAATCATTGCGTAATTAACGTTCTCGTATTGGTTGCTGGATAGGAGCAAGAGAACGAGAAATGTTGGACGAAGGTACTAGTTTCGCATGGTGAAACGGACAGAGTTTGCATTGCTATTTGATATGCAAATGGGCCTTTGTGATTGTTATTACGAGCGGAATCCTTCTCTTCAACTTGGACTGGGTGGCATCCTCCCTAGAAGCTTTAAGCTGGTTCGATAGTCTTGGCACGATAATGCTTGAATAACGCTTGAATGACAATAAGAAATTTTACTTCGTGAATTACTTCTGTTGTAAACTCTCAACCGCACACTTTGAAAACTTGATTTCCCAACATTTTATAAAACCATTTATATGGGTTTCATTTTCAATATCGAATCAAATCTTTTTATTGAATAAATCCACACCACGCGTATTATTATTATTGTACGTTTTATGAATAATTATAGTGGGGTCGAGCGTAAATCTTATATTGGCAATATTTTGAAGTATTCAATAATTTATATTTCTGCAAACGCGAACGGATGTATTTATGATATTAACGTGCACGTAAATAAGCGAAGTTTAAAAGCTCCCGTAGCAATAATCCAGCTATTCATTAATTGATTTATCTCTAATGGGTTAATAACATAAAATTGGCAAAAGTGCTAATAATTTTCATCAATAGATGATTATTGTACACTTTCGTATAAATATGTTTATTGCAATAATTACGAAATTGTCAAACTATTATACTTTATTCCGTAGGTTGAAGGCGGGTGTATAAACAAATAAATAAATATACTTTATTCCGAAAATAATTCAACTTGATATTGATAGATTGTCTCAATTTAAGGAAAATATTTTCATTACTCATCCTAATTGAAATTATATTTGTGTTGTATTTTATTATCTGTTTCATAAATTTTATTTTCTACTTCGCAAACAATTATTAGATGGAGTAATGAAAAATAAGTATATATCCAATTTTTTGAAAACTGCACATGGTATATTTCTTGATATGTAGCAGACTCAATTTCTGAGGTCATGCCATTAATCTACGGCAGTTAGTTAGAGCACGCGAACGATGCCAGCAGATTGCACAGTCGAAATGATTAATTGCTTAGAATAAATACAGCCATTAAGAATGGATCTAAATAATGATTCATCACACCGACTATTAATATTTCCACTGCAATCATTTTCACCTGACTCTATTCACGGGAGAAAATTAATTTTTTTTTCATTCCAACATTGATTTTGTTTCTTGTAAAATTTTAACAAAACTACTAATTTGTATACCCTATTGATGGGAAATGGAAAAGCAAAAACATCTCTGTTTTTAAATCACTTTTACTCAAATTAATCAAATTATTTACTCAAAGTAAAAACAAAAAAATCACCTGAAAGCTAATAAATTGTTCAATATGGATGATGGGCTAGTATGATTTTAAAACCATCTTTTTTCCCCATAGTTCACATGCTGAAAATTTCTCACAGTTGTATTATCAACAATTTATTGATAAAAAAGTTTTTCATCTCTAATTCAACTTTAAATTTTATTATAAGTTGAAAAAAAACATCCGATAAAAATTGTGTAAAAATGACAAAGTTTTAGAAAAATTTTCCAATAGTGGATTAATCTCAGAGTGAAAAAAAACAAGGTACACATAGTTTTATGTAAAAGGTCAAAGGCAGAAGTTCATCTCCCTCGCAATCTCACTTGGTGGAAAATTGGCAATGAAAACTCCATTGGGGTAGTATGACTTTCCGGCGAATTGGTGATAAAAGTTTCGTTAACGTGCTGTATGACCGAAAATTACATAGAATTCCCTTTGACTTTAGTACGGAACAGCATATTTTCTATATAAAACACAAAATCATCGTGTTGCAAAACGAAGAGTGGCAAATTTAGAAAATAAAGAACTTTTTTCAAAGCAAACACTCATAATAAAAAAGGAATATTTTGTTTGTTAGCAGAGAGGCTATTTTCTGACTTTGTAAAATGTGATTTCTTTTATCATTAATCAATCAGATTATCCGGCTCTTTTTAATATTACAGAAGCACCCTAGGGCTTTGCAATCATCTCGTCGAGAACTACAAGAATTGCGAGTAGCAAAAGGATTTGAAATAAGAAAAGAAAACTTGAGTGAAAATTGCGAGAGAGCAGCCAGACGGATTTTAATGTTAAGAAAGGAGGCGTAATTATATTTCACAGCTTTTTCATAATTGTGAGAGGAAAAAAAAATGTACCTGTCTTTCATTCACAAGAATGCCTCAGACAATGTACCTGTCAGTTTTGTAGATGCACATTTTTCAAAGTTCAACTTAATTTTATTAAAAGTCGAGGAAAAAAAATAGTTTTCTTATTATTGATGAACAATGGAAAAACTTTAGTTTTTTCCGTTTATGAAAATGTATAAGAATATTTTTTCCAGTTTAAAACTCTGCAATTATTAATTTTCTTACTATTTAAGACATCTGACAGAAGGACATTTATTTAATTTTTAATTTACTGTCATCGGTAAAATTTGTATCAAATTATTTTATTCTGAAACTGGAACTCTTGCACGTTTAGAATGGATGATAAAATGTTTATTTGAAATATATTGAAACATTGATAAAGTTTACTCACAAACTCATAATTCTCTCTAAAAGGTAATCAGTTTTAAAATGCCTTTCTAGATACACCAACTAAAACGTTCTTTTGTGAAGTCTACTGCCTTTAAAATCCACTCAGCTCCTCACCACTTTTCTCGCACAGTGAAAAGTGAAAAGACTTATATTTCTTTTTTAAAGACAAAGCGTCTTCTCTTTACTTCTACAAAGAAATAATATTTCAACGGCTCTCAAAAATAAGTATCAAAAGCACGTTCTTGGTTTAAAAAGTTAATGACCAAAACTGCCGTCAACTTATACTTTCAAATATGGGCTCGGTAATTTATAAAGTTTCTGCAAATGGAGAAAAAATAGCGGATCTTTAAATAAAGATGGTTATTTGGATAACTTCTTGTTAGAGGACATTGCCTTAATACGATTATTACTGAATCGAAACAGGAGTAATTAGCTTGAATTTGAACAGAAGCCTGTAATTCGGACACGTTGTTTAATTTTGAATAAGCCTTTGGTAATGGCAATTGATCCAATAAGCTTTCTTGGACATTAACGGAGTGGTTATTTTAGGTAACGTGCAGCATTGAGTTCTCATTTTCAAATATGAGCTTTCTCTAAATGTGTACATACTCCTTCTCTATCAGCTAATTCTCCAATTATTCAGATTGATGAACCAATAAGTAGAATTCCGTCTTCATAATGACGTTGACTTATTGGTCATTCACTCGATCAATCTTTAGCACACAAACCGCAATAATCAATATTTTATTCAATATTTTTAATTTAAATAATTCTCTGTTTAAAAAAAGGCATAAAAATTAATCAAATATTTAGGATCAAATGTACCTATTATCCAATTTCGGTTTAATTAAGAAATTGCAAATAGAATTTAATTTAATAACAGATTTTCCATCTTTAGGGGGAATAATTAGTAACCTTACTCCATCCAATTCGTTGCCTGGAACGCCTCAAGATACACAAAGCTTTGCAACACAAGCAACACTAAAACCACTAATTGTTAGTTTAAACGATAATTGATCATTATTAGAAATTCCAAGAGGCTGTTTACTACTGGATCAAATTAAACAATTTCATTGCCTTTGGCCTTAATTTACAACAGGAAGAGTAAAAATTAAAACAAAAGATACAGTAAACAAAGATACAATACAGTCGGTATTACTGACGCTAACTTTGGAATTTAACGTTTTAATATTTAATCAATTTAAACCTAGCCAATTAATTTAATACTTGTAATTTTTTAATTGTAATTAATGGTAATTTTTTGTAACAAAAAGATTACTATTATTAATTATTAATTAATAATAATTAATAATTAATATTACACATTGAAAAATTAGAAAATTGGTAAATGTTGATTAAAGGATAAATAGAAATTTGAAAACATAAGTTAATTTCATTCTCTATGGAATAAAATTCTTTGATACAAATTCTGAGACATCACAGCAAATAAATCAAACTTTCTGTTAATATAGTAATTAATGATAAATTTTGAAACTCACCGTTGATGCTTCCAATGTTCTCGAAATGCTTCCTTCATGATCAAGAATTATTTGTAATATTAAATTGAACTAATAGGCACAATTTGTATATGAATATAATTTTTGCTAACAACTTTAGACTGCTATGTATAGCAGACGAACTTCAAGACAGGAATGGACTTGCAGAATGACGAGCAGAGACGCTAGAAGACAGTAGCGCCACGGATCGTCAATCACTAAGTACTGACACTACGACAGTACAGTGAATATACAAAGTACAGTGAATATGTACAAAGAATATCCTATAGATGAATTCATTTAATTTTAATTTTAATCCAGAAGCCGTTCTCTCTAAATTCAAATTTAGTAGTAATCAACTAATTCCATAGAATCAACTATTCCATATAATTAAGCTTCTAATTATTAGTTAATTTATTTTTACTTTTTGTTCAGTAACTTTTTCTACTAATCATTAGTAAAAAATAACTAATTTTTCACTGTGAATTAGTTATTTTTTACTAATTGATGTAGTGATTAAGCTATTATTTTTTCTACTACAAATTAAAATTTAGAGATTTGGAAGTTCCTATATGGAATTATGGGTATCCTGATAATTACTTACCACTGAATGTTGGTACGATATCCTAAATTATCCGGTGATAGACAGTAAAATTAAAATTTTAAAAATTGGAAATTGTTTAATAATTTATTGATCACCGGTAATGTAGATTTCACCATAAAGCACAGAGTAAATAAACACATTACCAGCTGACAATATTTAAAGACATAATTTTATTTTCAATGTTAGTTATTTATTTATTTCAGTTTTATTATCCAGCAGAAGAGAAAGATCCAGATTTTCGGAACAAATTCTCTGATGATGGATTATTAATAATGAATGCCCTTAATACTGGCGGTGTTGAATTATCCCCACTCTAGCGCTAAAGAACGCAACAATTTACCTTTTTAGCTACTGTGGATCTGTTTACCAATAATGGTCGTTTCACAATAACCTAAAATTGCAGCAATTTTAACAATATTGCCGACATAAACAATGAAAAACAATGAGACAATATTAACAATATTATTGCAATTTTAGATCCTGAAAAATAGGAATAGAAATCAAAAATAATTTGTCGACAAGGCAGAGTTTGCGAATTTCAGAAAGGCAACGTTGTTCATTCGTAAAAGGACATATCGATCGAGAACAGAAACGATGGAACCCCCTAAGTAATCGGGATAAAGTCAATAATCCATGATCCGCTCAACTCAGAATGTAGCATCACCCACATGTAATTGGGATCAGTGCTTATCTGTTCGCGCACACGGGGTTGCCCTTTCACCCTCCCCATTCACTGCTTTTGGTCACCCTACTTAACGTTCTTGAAATACATGAGCACATACTTAACAAAATTCTAAAGCCATCAGAGAATAGCTCAAGATTCATCGAATGGCTTATATAAGGTACAATGGGTATCATTTCTAAGCTTCTTTCTGAGTACATCGTTTTCGTTTTCAATTGTTGTTTATTCGGTTCAACCAATGGACTTTGCGATGCTCCTTTACTGAACATTCCCGGAAAGAAGTACAATGAAATCGCTCTCAACTCTAAAGTGGCATCTATAGCGTAATACACTGAGTGAATTCACTATCTTCTCGAAATCCTTTTGAAAATCGATTTGTAAACATTTACATAAATGTTTACAATGGTCGTTATGCTGAATTGTTTTAGCTCTCGATGTGTATAATATAAGGATTTTAAGAGATCAAATGGAGAACACGTCCTTTTTGCAAAAATGTTCCAAAGGTGACACACAACAAAATTGAATTTTTTTTTTTGTTTAATTAATTGAATCTCGCAACTGTGGTCCAAAATTTTTTTAACTAAAATGTACTAAAGATAAATTAAATATACTAAATTGTAATGTAAAAACTCGTCTATTTTTTGCTGATGTTAAAATTAGTTTAGACAATTTCAGAGAATGCAGCCTTTTCACATTCTTCGGACCGTGAATTATTTTTCGCTTTTTGTAAACTAGTTTTCTATATAAAATTATGAATTCTTTATGTAACGATTTATATGCATGAAATACCATTCTTGTAAAATATTCTGTTTTGTGGTCAGCAGTTAGTACCTTTTATGTTCACCTTTGTTATTCTCTTACACTGACATAATATTAAAAGGCATGTGACACGATGTTTCAGAGGGACCTGCCTTCAGCGAGCCAATATCAAACGTGACGGTTCCTGTGGGAAGAGAAGCTGTTCTAGTTTGTGTCGTCGAAAACCTCTCCGTCTACAAGGTAAACTATCATAACAACATATGTGTACTTTCAAAATTATAATTTTTACATACAATTAAAAAAAAAAAAGATTTTTCAAAATTTACTATCCATAGACATTAATTCAAAAACTTGACGCAACAAGAATAATTAATTAACATTACAATTTGATATTTTACGACTCGAATGTAAAACATATTTTAACGAATGTATAAAATGTATATTTTTCTCCAGTAAAAGAATTAACATAATCTATATTAAATATACAATGATACTATAAGACTGAATACAAACGGTAATTATACTGAATAATGTAAAAGGTGTTTTAGAAAAATGTCATCCAATGAAAATAAACTTTCAGTGTGTGAGTGATTAAAAACTTTTTCACATTTAAATTGCTTTCATTAGCGTAAAAAAAAGTTTAGATTAAACTTGTAATACTGACAATGAAGTATGTATCAGAAAAAATTTACATTTGTCTGGAAAAAGTAAAAATTACAAAGCTTATAAAGTTTCATTTTAAATACGTTGATATAAAAAATTTTTATTTTATTCATAATTATTAGATTACAGTTTTCCAGTTTGCCGGGAAAATAATCCGTATATCTATTCTGACAGTGGATTTCGTTTATTCGACGAATCGTAAAATACAAAATGAATTAAATTAAATCGCTTTATTATTTTGTGTTACGAATCACTGTCAGAATATACTGAACAATGCTGCAAATATTTTTCAAACCCGTTTCTACATTTAATGGTGAACATTTTCTATTTTAATCTAGAGAAATCTTATTTGGAAAGAAAGAGTCAATTATAATTAGAATTTTATTGTATTTATAAAAACATTTATTTGATGAGAAGTTACAATTATTTTTTGATGAGGCTGAGTTGAGAGGAAAAAGAGCAGGTCCAATGTCCAATGACAAACTTAAAAACAAGGTACTCATTAGAGATATACATTTAGAAAAATACAAGTATATATGGATTGTAACGAGTTTTCCTTTTGTGGAGAATTCCACTTTCTTGATAAAAAAAATATCGAGAACACTCCTTGAGACTTGGAATATTATTAATTCCACACTTACTTGGATCATCTATATTAGCCAAAGCTATAGTTAATTAAGAGATAACAATTTGATTCATTGAATGCCTTTTTAGCTTTTAAATCAAAACGATTTTTTAAAATTATAAACAGAATGTCATGTATTACATCAGTGTTGGATCCTAAGTGAGTTAATTTAAGCCCAGAGATATCACGGAGACAAGAGATTGTAGCTGCATTCTGTCATGTTTACTAATTCCATCTCCAAGTGATGTTTCACAGTGGAGAGAATGATACACGTATGTAAACTTCTCGTTCTGAGCTTCTAACTTGCGTTTTCAACAATTTACGGTGCATTTACGAAACTGTAAGAGACGCTCTAACCTACATTCTTATTAGGTAGAATTTTTTTTATTTCTTCCACCGTCAGAGGAAAATACATTCTAAGCAAATGTCATGACAAATATTTTTATTATTCGTTCATGATGAAACTTTGCAACTGAATTATTATACTTGGTTGAATTTGAATTTTAACTCAACAATTTTTTCTTTTAATCATTTATGTGATTCTTCAGCATCAAAACAAATCCATAATTATATCGTGGAAAAGTTTTTCGAAAGTAACAAAAGAACTCACATGAATTACATTCATCTTTGAGAAGTCGTAATTAAAAAGGTGGAAACAATTGTAACTTTGGATAATTTGAAACTTTGGAGAGAGATATTGCGGAACTTGTGAGTTGAGAGGTGGAAATATCAAAGTCACAGATCTGTGAAAACTAAGTGCCCACTGAATTTCTTAGTTGGTTATTAGAAAATTCTAAAAAATTGCTGTCTGCGTGAAAATTATTTTTTAAATACTTTATTTCCTTTTCGATTCGAGGGAATTAAATTTTTTTTTTTGTCTTTTAGTAACTTTAGGGTGACATACTAGTTAGAAGAAATTGTTCTCACTGAACTTTTTCATTTTTAACTCGCCTTGGAACCCCACAAGTACTTGCTGTACCACTTTAGAGGAAGTGCTTTTGAAATTCAAGTAGCATATTTCTATGTTACTAAATTAGAAAGTAGGTCCTCACACGTCCTGTTGGTTAACAATTATCATCATCATAATTAATTACCCAATTACAGATAATACAGAACATTTAAATAAAAGTGTAAAAATATGGACAAATATATAGCCCCCCCCCCAAAAAAAAGTAATTACGTTACAAATTTAAGTCTCAGTAGTAGCGCTACGCTATAAATCATAAAACTAATCCCAATTAATTATTTAATCTGTATAAAAACCATTGAAGATAACAACAATAACATCGTCAAAAACTTTGCTCTGTTTTTATAAGACTGTTAGTTAGTAAATGTACAGCTAATCTATACGTTGCATGTGATTTTTCTTGCATCATGACCCTTATAACAATATTTAAATAAATATTTAACGCCACTTGTACTACTACTTGCTAATGCAGGAAATGATATGTAAAAATATAAAAGTAGTTTACTTTTTTTTATTGTTTTTGTAAATGTTTAAGATAGAATAAAACAATGAACAGTATTTCCGAAGTAAATAATTGCTTTCTACGAAGAGTTGTTTAGATAAAGGAGTGAACTTTTAAGAACATGTTTGTATCGAGTTCATAAATAAACTTGCTACTTAAGTGAACTCCTTTTAAAGAGATTTTTCTTCTTCACTCTGTACATTCAGATCACAAAAGTTTGGTTCAAATATTTGTATAAATAATCGAGACCCTAAAAGTTTAGTTAAAATGATAACCCAGAGGGCACAGGGACATGGGATGTCTTTTGGACATCCTTAGGACGTCCTAAAGACATCCCATATCCCTGTGCCCACTGGGAACTAGCTCCTCCTTTGTATAAAATTTACTACTGTAATACGATATCACAAATTGTTGTCTCTAATATTTCAAGAATACAAAAACCTAAAAGCTTAATATACTCTTATTTGTTTATTATTATTATTTGCAAAAAAGAATTATCCTGTTAATAAAAAAACAATTATCAGAAATAAATGAACTGGGATAAGAATTTAAAAAAACCATCATATTGGATTTCACATATTAATTTATCGCTTTGGAAAACTTTATGTTACTACTTATTGAAAATTTCCTTGGAGCAATGGTCAATAATTTATAAGCGACTCGCTTTAGTAACTTGCTATAAAAATGTTACTACCAATAACACATTTTATAGTTATACGACCAAGTATTACTAAACTAAGAAATAAGTATCCATTTTCAAGGCATATTTTAAGTTTATTCACTTTTTGTATTTCATTCGGAGGAAATTGTGTCATTGAAATTGAAAACCAGTTGGAAAGGGCACCGATTTCAAAACTGGTGCTTGTGCTAAAGTCATAGGATAATAGATTCTTATGGTAAATAATGCAATACAAACGGAAACTTGTAGGGTTGAGTTCTTGGAGGGAAGAGTGATCAGGGGCACATTGTGCCTGACAGAGGTCACTCTTGTTTGTAGCACTGATCGTGGAACACAAGTCATTCACAGTATTATTGTGTATATTAATTATCCTATAATATAAAGAAAGTATAAAAAAAATATTATTTAAGAAGTGGAAACTTCTCTTTTACAGTGTGTGCAATTCGAGAAGAAAAAGCACTGTAATAGAATTCGTACACAAAGAGGAAAAATTGTAATCTTAAGGAATGTTATATGCACATAAGAGTCTTTTAGGTTGAACCTTATGCATTTAGAAACTAGCTACCAATTTTTCAGAAAAACGTGGTCCACATTCTACGTAGAGTTAACGGTTCCGTTTACAGAAGAAACGAGTGCGACGTGCTAAAGTACAATATGCCGCACCTGCTTCGAAAATTTTATAGTCCTGAAGGGTAAGAGAGAAAGACTAAGTATAAAAGTGGAAAAACAAGTCAAAATCTCTAAAGTTTGAATCCTCTTTTAGAACACTACTTCATGTATAATGATAGCTATGGACAATTGGTTTTATAGTCTCAATCTGTCAAAAAAATTAAATTATAATTGTAGGAAATATAAATCTCGAAAAATTTCAAATCAAAGTAAAGATAGGTAGGTTTCATAATCTCAATCTGTCAAAAACTGAAATAATCAATTAATAAAGATTCTAAAATCGTAAGGAATATTACCCTTAGAGTTTTTAATTAAAGTACATAACGGATTACCTCATCACAATTTGTAAGGAAAATTAATTTGATTAACTTAAAACTTTTAAAATTAATTAAATATTTAAATAAGTAGAATTAAAATAAAATACTCGATATAATGTATAAATATAAAAAAGCTTTTAAAGATTCTTTTTTTTACATAAACATTAATGTTTGTTATGAACTTTGCAAAAGTTTTCCTAAAAGCCATATCCTCCGCTACTTTTAAAAATTTTTAAGATAATTTAAAGCAAAGTAACTAAGTTATAAAAGTCAAAAGAGAGTTCCAATATTGGTAATATTTATCCACCGAACGATGAATATCACTAATTTTTGTAGTATACATATATATTCTAAAAGAAAAATAGCCAATGAATTGCAATACTAAGAAGAAGCTAATATTTTATCACAATAGATAAATTGCAAATCTACTTTTATACATTGTTCTTTAGGTTGAGTTATTGCGTACATCAATTTGATTTGTTCTTCCCGTATTCGAACTGCGTTTAATTAGGTCATGTTCTTTCTTGCGTGTAACATACTCAAAAATACCCACAATTAGTTTTTGGACATTCCTTCTGCTTTTTACAAACAGTAAACCAGACTGAAACCACAATACCTGAAGGCATAAATTTATTTTATACATTTTCACTCTCTGTGAGAATTTTTACAATTTTCAGCTTTTCTCTTCTCTTGCACAACGATATTTACATCTGTTTCCACCTCGGACCCCAAATCCGCATTATCTTTTACAAATGACGGCAAAGAAAACAAGAATGTACATATTTCTGTACAACGAGGCAAATAATCTGTTGTTTCAAATTTTCCTGTTAGCATATTGTTTTCCGCAAATTATTCTGATATTTCTGGAGTAGTTACATATATATATTGTGACGCGGCATTTTTGCCACGCACAATATTCTTGTTTTACTTAATTGTTGTAAAATTTAACTCTCAAATAACCATCAAAACGGGAATCACTTCTTTAATAAAATTATCATTAGTTTTTTGAATCATTAATCTTGTAAATTAAATTATTAAGTTAATAATCCTGACAGATCATCTGTTAAAATTTGTAATAGAACATAAAACGAAACAGGTATCTTCTCGTTCCAAATTTTACTTTTCATATTTCGTCGAGAATATTCTTTTGGAAATCCGCCGGATCATCAACAACGACAATGGTCGAAGTCATCGAGGGAAGTGCTTCCTGGTGCACACATTTGGACGTGATTCCCGTTTATTCAAGAGCACCAGGAAGACTAAAGTTCTCTTGTTTTGGTCCTGTTAAAACAATGGCCGCGGCCATATTGGATTAGAAGATTATAATAGAGGTGCTTCGACTATGGATAAGTCGGCGTTCTGCCTCATCGATCGCGGCTAATTACTCATGTGGTTAACT